>CM066041.1:8476296-8713460 GCA_033557465.1 Ichthyophis bannanicus
AAGATGCCTATACTCACATTCTGATCCATCCCTGGCACTGTCAGTACGTCTGCTTTGTCATTGGAGGCTGCCACTACGAGTACAGGGTGCTCCCCTTCGGCCTCTGCTCAGTCCCCTGGGTGTTCACCAAATGCCTGGCGGTAGTCGCCGCTCACCTCTACTTGCTGGGAATCTTGGGCTTTCCCTATGTGGATGACTGGCTTCTGAAGATTAGGCAGAAGTGGTACATCACTCGACCCACTGCAGCATCTGGGGTTCGTGATCAACTTCCCAATGTCACATCTGTTACCGACCCAGTGCCTGGAGCTCATAGGAGCCCTTCTGGACTCTACCCAGGCCAAAGCCTTCCTCCTTCTAGACAGGGCGCAGCATCTGGCGACCCTAGCAAAAGAGGTACAGGGTCGCTTATCTGCGTCCACTTGTCTCCTGCTGCGTCTAATGGGGCACATAGCCTCGAGGTTCATGTAACCCCGCAGGCCCGTCCACGGATGCGACATGCTCAGTGGACCCTCAGCTCTCAATGGACTCCGGCTACAGGCTAACCGGAGGATCGGGTCTGGATCATCCAGCCTCTGGCAGCCTAACCTGGTGGCAGAGCAGACAGAATCTTATGGCTGGCCTACCCTTCCAGGCTCTGCCAGCCCAACGTGTTCTGACCACAGATGCCTCCAAGCTCGGCTGGGAAGCCCACTGCGACAGTCTCCAGTTGCAGGGCGCCTGGACTCCGAGGAAAGTGACCTCCAGATCAGCCTCCTGGAACTCAGAGTTGTCACAAGTGCCCTTCTGGTGTTCCAGGCCCACCTGGCGAGCCAAGTTGTCCTTGTTCAGATGTACAACCAAGTAGCAATGTTTTACATCAAGCAGGGGGGGAATGGGTTCATACCTCCTCTGCTGGGAGGTGGTTCGCCTCTGGACCTTCGCTATGGAGAAGGGCATGACGATCTGGGCAGTCTACCTATTGGACCATGACAATCTGCTCACAGATAGACTCAGCAGAGTCCTTCAGCCCGAGTGGTGACTTAACCCAGCAGTGGCCACCTCCATCTTTTGATGCTGGGTGACCCCGACATTGGACCTCTTCACCAGCCCCGGGAATGCGCAGCTGCTGAGCTTCTGCTCCTGGATGCCGACCCCAGAACAGGTGGCAGCCAACGCCTTTCCCCTGTATGTGTACCCGTCTACTCCCCTGGTTCCCAAGACCTGGCTCATGGTTCAGTTGAACCGGGCCTCGGTAATTCTCATTGATTCTTGGTGGCTCAGGCAGCCGTGGTTCCCTCTGTTCCTGCAGCTGTCCTGATACCCATGAGCCAGGCCCCGGACTTGCAGGACAACCGGACCCTTCTCCATCCCATCCTCCAGTCCCTCGCCCTGACAGCATAGATGCTGAATGGCTAACCCTATCTCTCCAGGGACGTGGAGGATGTCCTACTGGCATCACACAAGGACTCAACACGGCATGCGTATGCCTTCTAATGGCACATATTCTCAGTCTGGTGCACAAACAAGAATCTCAACCCTCTCTCTTGCTTGGTGCAGGACATCCTGCAATATCTTCTGCACCTCTCCTGGGCTGGTCTAAAGTCCAACTCAGTCAGGGTGCATCTCAGCTCCCTGGCGGCACATCACCACCTCGACGATGGCCAGCTCGTTTCTGTGCACCCCCTTGTGGGCCGTTTTATGAGGGCTTCTCCTCTCATGGCCCCCCATCCACCCTCTGCTGATGGCGTGGGACCTGCACGTTGTCATTGAGAAGCTTCTGGCTCCTCCTTTTCAGCCTCTGGATAAGTGCCATCTTAAGTTCTCGTCATGGAAAGTAATGTTCCTGGTAGCGCTCACTTCAGCCAGGAGAGTTAGTAAGCTGCAGGCGTTGGTGGCCCACGCCCCCAACACCAGGTTCCACAAGAACAGGGTTGTTCTCTGGATTCACCCAAAATTCCTGCCTAAGGTGGTGTCTGCTTTTCACATGAACCAGGAGGTGGTCCTTCCCATCTTCTTCCCCAGGCCTCACGCTTCCTGAGCGGAGGCTTTGCTACACACCCTGGATTGCAAGAGGGCACTTGCCTTCTTCCTCTAGAGGACACAGGCCCATTGCCACTCGTCACAACTGTTCGCCTCCTCTGACATAACAGGCTTGGGGTTGTGGTCTCTAAGCGTACCCTATCTGCCTAGGTGGCGGACTGCATCTCTTTCGCCTATGAGCAGGCTGGATTCTCTCTGGAGCGTCATGTTACAGCATATAATGTACGCATCATGGAGGCCTTGGTGGCTCACCTGCACTCGGTCCCCCTGCAGGGCATCTGCCGGACTGCCACCTGGTCTACATTACTGCTTGGAGGAGAGCTCATGGTATGACAGTGCCTTCAGCCAGGCAGTATTTCAGGCCAGGCAGTACTTCATCACCTCTTTGGGGAATAGTGCAACTCCTTCCCTGCGGCCCTTATGTCCCACTTCCGGACAGGTGATTCGATTGTCAATGTTGGGGCTGCATCACTGGACTTCAAGCCATTCAGCACTCCTTGCTGCTCTTCACAGTTTGCCTTTTGGGTAGTCTGTGGCTCCTACAAGTCTTTTCGGTAGCCTGTAGTTTGGGAGTCCCATATGTGAGGACTGACTTCCCGTTTGTTCCTGGAGAAAGTGTAATTACTCACTTGTAAAAGGTGTTCTCTGAGGGCAGCAGGAATCAGTCCTCACAACCCTCCCTCCTCCCCATGGAGTTGTTTTTTTCTTTTTTCTGCTTGATTGAGCTATGTCATCATACTGAGGTAAGATGGCACTCTTGGGCGGGAAGGTGACCGCGCATGCGCAGTCTAAATCCCAAAAGCTTTCTCTGAAAGCTGGGGAGTGAATCAGCGCAGGCTCCGTCGATGCCAATGTTACCCATATGTGAGGACTCATTCCTGCTGTCCCCAGAGAACATCTGTTACAGATGAGTAACTACACTTTCTCCTAAATCTCTGCCCTTATTACACTCAGTCCGTGGGTAAGGAAGGAAGACACAGCCCTCAGCTCTGGATTGCTGGCAGAGAAAGTGAAGTTGCTTACCTGTAACATTTTCTGTATAAACATAGAAACATGACAGCAGAAAAAGACCATATGGCCTATCTAGTCTACCCTTTCATATCAACTACAATAGTCCCCTTTTTTTCCTTAAGAGATCTTGTGTGTGTGTGTGTGGGGGGGGGGGGGTTAAGTGATGATGCAGAGCTGAGCAGATGCCTCGGTGCTGAGCTTTGTCCCTAAACTGACAAAAACCGGCTTAAATACAGGTCACAAAAATGGCAAAACTGCCCCCCCCAGACTGCTAACAGAAACAACTTGTGGTAAAAGGGGGCGGTGGTGCAACAGGGGACCCCGTGGAATGCCCGTGAAGACTGTGAGGCCTGGGAAAGACCGCGAGGGGAAAATGGCTGACAGTAAAGCCCTGCAACCTACTATCATCATGCACGACGAGGCAGTATGGGAAATCACCTGCATGATGACAGCAGTCCTCGACAAGTGTCTCTCCCGGTTGCATCTTTCAAGGAAGTAAAAGGGAGCTTGGAGGCGCAGGTCCTGCAGGTGCAACAGATTGAGGGCCAGGTGACAACATGACGATCAAATAGAGGCCCTGGAGCAGCAAACTGGCCAGCTTGAGAACATGCAAAAACAACTTTTAGAGCAACTGGATGACCAGGAAAATAGAAACAGGCATAACAACGTGTGGCTCACTGGGCTTCTAGAGGCATACAAAGAGAGTGAGATAGTGGGGATCTTTGAAATGTGGCTGCCGAAACAACTAGGCCTGAGCCTGCCAGGAGAACGCATGATGGCGGAGTGCGTGTATAGACTGGGACCGCAGCGTGGAAAAGATGGCCAGCTGCGACCTATTAGTGCCCGAGTGCTAAACTTTGCGGATAAAGACAAACTTATGAAAAATTTCAGGACACAGAGACAGAGTATCAGAGGCACAAGCTCTTATTATTCAATGACTACTCTGCAAGAGTAGCAGAGAGGCGTAGGGCAATGGCTCCCAATTAGCGGAGAAAGAAATGCGGTTCTCTCATCAATACCCAGCACGAGAACTGCATGCTCCAGTTTGAGACGACAGCAGCCGTGCAAGAGTTCCAGAACAAGATAGGAGAGAAGCAATCCTAGGCTCAACCAGAAGGACAGAGAGAAAGAGAAAATAAACGCACAGACTACGAATAACAAGTGACCCAACAGTGAGTGGGGGGAAACAATTGGACAAGTTCGGACACATACTGGGTTAGAAAGTTGGTCTGCCCCCCTCACACATCTGAGTGGCATATTAAGCAGTACAGGACACAAGCAAGAACTGGACAAATCCCACACAAAAACGAACAGTGCAGAAGGAAGATAAGCTACAAGAGAGACCGGAAGAGATGACAGAGGACGGACTGTATCAAGTATTGTTTAAAGTACAGGGATGAACTAGAGGCAGCAGAATGTGCCTGGGGCTGAATGAATGAGAGGAAGCAGAGCAAGAGGAGAAGGATGAATGGAAAGACAACCGAGGTGGGGAAACATGAAAACTGGGACAGAGTAGGCAAGTTAAGAATTGTAGAATGGTAAGATCAGGGGGGACGGGAGAAGGGGAGGAAGGAGGAAATGGCGGGGAGGAGGACAAGGATGGGGGTGCCGGTGGGAAGATGGTGAGGGAAAGTGGCGGGCCCCCCTGTAAGACACGAGACTAAAGCCAGACGGGGGACCCAACCCCACGGGAAGGGATTGGATAAGCAAAGTCCTCATCCTCAATGTAGAAAGGATAAACTCTCCTATTAAGTGCACCAAAATATTTAATTATACAAAGAAGGAAGGGGCAGACATTATATTTTTGCAAAAGACCCACCTGGCCGATTGGGAACACAAAAAACTCCAACAGGGGTTGTGTATCTGGACTTTCAGAAAGCCTTTGACAAGGTCCCTCATCAGAGACTTTTGGCAAAACTAAAGAGTCATGGGATAGGAGGCAGTGTACTACTGTGGATCAGGAACTGGTTAAAAGATAGATAGCAGAGGGTAGGGCTAAATGGCCAATTTTCCCAATGGAAAAAGGTGAATAGTGGAGTACCCCAGGGATCTGTGCTGGGTCCGCTGCTTTTTGACATATTCATAAATGACCTGGAAAGTGGAATAACGAGTGAGGTTATCAAATTTGCAGATGACACAAAACTATTTAAAGTTGTTAAAATCCAGTAGGATTGTGGAAAATTGCAAGAGGATCTTGATAAATTGGAAGACTGGGCATCAAAATGGCAGATGAAATTTAATGTGGACAAGTGCAAGGTTATGCACCTAGGGAAGAACAACCCAAACTATGGTTACACAATGCAAGGTTCCACATTAGGAACCACCACCCAGGAAAAAGATTTAGGCGTCATTGTGGATACCATGTTAAAACCCTCGGCCCAGTGTGCAGCGGCGGCCAAGAGAGCAAATAGAATGCTAGGTATGATAAGGAAAGGAATGGAAAATAAAACAAAAGATATTATAATGCCTCTATACCATTCCATGGTGAGACCGCACCTTGAATATTGTGTGCAATTCTGGTCGCCGTATCTTAAAAAGGATATAGCGATTTTAGAAAAGGTTCAGAGAAGAGCCACCAAAATGGTAAACGGGATGGAAGGATACTCCTATGAAGAAAGGCTAAAAAGGTTAGGGCTCTTTAACCTGGAAAACAGACGACTGAGGGGAGATATGATAGAAGTCTATAAATTAATGAACGGAGTGGAACGGGTAAACGTAGATCGATTGTTTACCTTATCAGAATATAGAAAGACTAGGGGACATGCAATGAAGCTACAGGGTAAACTATTTAAGACTAATAAAAGAAAATATTTTTTCACTCAACGTTTAATCAAACTCTGGAATTTGTTACTGGAGGATGTAGTAAAGGCTGTTAGTGTAGTTGGGTTTAAAAAAGGTTTGGACAAGTTCCTGGAGGAAAGGTCCATAAACCATTATTAAGAAGGGACCCAGGATATCAATGCTTGAACCAATACAAGCATTGTGGAACCTGTGTCCCTTGGGGAAACTGCTAGGTACATATGACCTAGATTGGCCACTATTGGAAACAGAATACTGGGCTTGATGGACCTTGGTCTGACCCAGTATGGCATATCTTATGTTCTTAGGAGAACTGGGTTACTTGTCTTACAATGGGAGGCAGCGGGAGGTTGCAATTCTGGTACATCGTTGGGTGCCATTTGTCCCCCACAAATGTGTTGTAGATATGTAGGGAAGACACCACATAATGGCAGGAGACATGGGAGATACAAAGCGGGTACTGTGTAATGTATATGCACCCAACGTGTACAGCCAGAAGTTTTTTGTCACACTACACACTCACCTGTTGCAATTCAGCGAGCACCAACTTATCATAGGGGGCAACCTTAAGAACATAAGATATTCCATACTGGGTCAGACCAAGGTCCATCCAGCCCTGTATCCTGTTTCCAACAGTGGCCAATCTACGTCATAAGTACCTAGCAGTATCCCCAAAAGACACAGGATCCTCAATGCTTGTATTGGGTCAAGCAATGATATCCTGGGTCCCTTTTAATAATGGTTTATGGACCTTTCCTCCAGGAACTTGTCCAAACTTTTTTTTAAATCCAGCAACACTAGCAGCTTTTACTACATCCTCCGGTAACATAGTAACTGACGACAGATAAAGACCACTATGGTCCATCTAGTCTGCCCAGTTAGATGGCAGGAGTAGGTGCACCTGCCACTCTGTGCAGACCACCCCCTCCCCATGTCTTTGTTTAGGGGTGAACCCACCGCTCCGTGTAGGACACCCCTATTTGTTGAGAAATTAGATGGTTCAGTTTATTTTGATTTTATCCTGTTGCTGTAAAGGGAACCACTGTGTCTGTCCTATGCTATTTTGAATTCTGTCACTGTATTTGCCCCCACCACTTCCATCGGGAGGGCACTCCAAGCATCCACCACTCTTTCAGTGAAAAAGTATTTCCTGACATTGCCTTTCAATTTACCCCCTTGCAGCTTCATGTTATGCCCTCTAGGTTTACAGCTTCCCTGTCTTTGGAAGAGGTTTGTTTGTTCATCATTTCTCTTTAAGTATTTAAAGGTCTGAATCATATCTCCCCTATCCCTCCTCTCCTCCAAAGTGTATATATTTAGGTCTTCAAGTCTCTTCTCATAAGGCTTCTGACACAGGCTCCAAATCATTTTGGTCGCCTTCCTCTGAACAGTTTCCAGTCTTTTTTACATCCTTTGCAAGATATGGTCTCCAAAACTGAACACAGTATTGCAGGTGAGGCCTCACCAGTGACTTATACAATGGCATTAGTACCTCTTCCTTTCTGCTGGTAATTCCTCTTTGTATGTAACCCAACATCCTCCTGGCTTTTGCCACCGCCTTGCCATACTGTTTTGCCACCTTGAGATCTGCAGAAATAATCACGCCAAGGTCTTTCTTCTGATCTGTGCACACCAACCTCTCACCCCCTATCACGTACATTTCCCTTGGATTTCTGCACTGCACTTCTTTGCATTAAATCTTAATTGCCAAGCATTAGACCACTCTTCCAGCTTTTGCAGATCTTTCCTCATGTTAACCACTTTCAGAGTTTGATTACACGTTGAGCGAAAAAATATTTTCTTTTATTAGTCTTAAATTTATTTATTTATTTATTTATTTTATTTATTTAACATTTTTTATATACCGCACTATTTAACATCAGCGCGGTTCACAAATAACACAAATGTCCAGTGTGGGGGGTCTACATTGGACTTACAGAAAAACAAGGAATTTAGACTTGGAGAACAGGTAAAACTATGTACATAACTCTTCCATACATCTATGCATGTTATTTAAAGGTCGCTGTGAAGTGTAGAATCGAGGTCAGTCGGGTGATTAGCCGGGAAAGGAGGGTTGGAAGGTCGGAGAGGGGATTGGGGAGTCTGCTCAGTGGATGTTGGGTAGGGATGAGATGTTGCTACGTGATGTCGTCTGAGTTGGAAAAGCATTGAAGGAAGAGGTAGTGCTTCAATGCCTTTCTGAATTGATGAAGGTTGTTTATGGCACGGATGTTGGTTGGTAGGTTGTTCCAGCATGAAGGTGCGGATAGAGCAAAAGCGCGGGCTCTAGAGGCTTTGGTGCATTTGGTGATGGTTTTCGGGAGTATTAGGGAGTTGGTGGCGGCAGATCTTCTCAGTCTGTTGGGGGGGGGGGGGTGAGTTGGATAAGTTCAGAGAGGGCACTGGCCGTGCATTTGTTGATGGCTTTGAATGTTATTGTTAAGATTTTGAAGGTGATCCTGTAGCGTACTGGGAGCCAATGTAGTGTTTTCAGGATAGGGGTGATGTGATCCCTTCTAGAGGCTTGGTGAAGGGTTCGGGCTGCCGTGTCCATTGCTAGCTGCAAAGGTTGTAGAGTGCACTTTGGAAGGCCGTGGAGAATGGAGTTCGCATAGTCGAAGTGGGGCTTCACCAGTGACTGAAAGACTGTTCGGAAGTCCTCTGGCTCAAGTAGCGGTCTGATGTGACGTAGCATCCGGATTTTGTGGTAAATTGCCTTTGAAATGTTGCCTATCTGGGCGTTTAAGTTGAGGTGTTGGTCGAGCGTTACTCCAAGGTAACAAATCGTTGTCTTCGTGCGGAGTTCGGCATCACGTACTTTCAATGAAGGGGGCGGGGTGAATGCTTGGTCTCTGCTGATGAAAAGTACCTCCGTCTTTTTAAGGTTTATTTTGAGCTTCTGAGAGTGTAGCCAGTCTGTGACTGCGTTGAAGCATGAGGATAATCGGGATACATCTGGGTGATCAGTATATATTGGGGTGAACATGAGGACGTCATCAGCATAAATTAGGCAGTTTACCCCGAAGGACCTGATGATGGAGCAGATAGGCTGCATATAGACGTTGAAGAAGAGGGCGGAGAGTGAGGAACCCTGAGGGACGCCCTTCGTTAGTGGGAATGGGGTGGAAGTTGAAGTACCAGAGCGGACGTGCTGCCATCTGTCATTTAGGTAGGAGGTACACCATGCGAGGGCGGTGCCGTGGATTCCCTTCTCGGCAAGGCGGGACAGAAGTAGATCATGACTGACGGAGTCAAAAGCCGCCGCAATGTCGAGAAAGATGAGGGCGAATCCTTGTTTGACGTTATCTAGCCCTGTTATCAGTTTATCCTGTAGCTTCATTGCATGTCCTCTAGTCTTTTTATATTCTGACAATGTACTGTAAACAAGCGATCTACGTTTACCCATTCCACTCCATTCATTAATTTATAGACCTCTATCATATCTCCCCTCAACCGTCTCTTTTCCAGCTTGAAGAGCCCCAACCTTCTTAGCCTCTCTTCATAGGAGTATCCTTCCATCCCCTTTACCATTTTGGTGGCTCTTCTCTGCACCTTTTCTAATAACGCTATATCCTTTTTAAGATACGGCGACCAGAATTGCACACAAATTCAAGGTGCGGTCGTACCATGGAACGATACAGAGGCATTATAATATCCTTTGTTTTATTTTCCATTCCTTTCCTTATCATACCTAGCATTCTATTTGCTCTCTTGGCTGCCGCTGCACACTGGGCAGAAGGTTTCAACATGTTATCCACGATGATGCCTAAATCTTTTTCCTGGGTAATGGTTCCTAATGTGGAACCTTGCATCGTGTAACCATAGTTTGGGTTGTTCTTTCCTAGGTGCCTAACTTTGCACTTGTCCACATTAAATTTCATCATTTTGATGCCCAGTCTTCCATTTTATCAAGATCCTCTTGCAATTTTCCACAATCCTCTTTGGTTTTAACATCTTTAAATAGTTTTGTGTCATCTGCAAATTTGATAACCTCACTCGTTATTCCCTTTTCCAGGTCATTTATGAATATGCCCATAAGCAGCAGACCCAGCACAGATCCCTGGGGTACACCACTATTCACCTTTCTCCATTGGGAAAATTGGCCATTTAGCCCTACCCTCTGCTTTCTATCTTTTAACCAGTTCCCGATCCACAATAGTACACTGCCTCCTATCCCATGACTCTTTAGTTTTGCCAAAAGTCTCTGATGAGGGACCTTGTCAAAGGCTTTCTGAAAGTCCAGATACACTATAGCAACCGACTCACCTTTGT
The DNA here is from genome assembly GCA_033557465.1 of Ichthyophis bannanicus. Lineage (NCBI taxonomy): Eukaryota > Metazoa > Chordata > Amphibia > Gymnophiona > Ichthyophiidae > Ichthyophis > Ichthyophis bannanicus. The sequence continues at coordinate 8,486,398 of CM066041.1, forward strand.
CTACCTGTTTATTCACACCTTCAAAAAAACATAACAGATTAGTAATACAAGATCTTCCTTGTCTAAAGCCATATTGGCTGTCTCCCATTAAGCCATGACTATCTACATGATGAGCAATTTTGTTCTTTATAATGGTTTCTACCATTTTTCCCAGTACTGACGTCAGGCTCACTGGTCTTTAATTTCCCCGATCACCCCTGGAACCTTTTTAAAAATTGGCGTTACATTGGCTATCCTCCAATCTTCAGGTATTACAGATGATTTTAATGATAGTTCATAGATTTCTAATAGCAGGTCCGCAATCTCATATTTCAGTTCTTTCAACACCCTTGGATGTATACCATCCGGTCCAGGTGATTTGCTACTCTTCAGTTTATCAAATAGTTGTATTGATATTTCTCTCAATTCCTCTGCAGTATCACCTTTAAATACCACTTCAGTCATGGGTAACAATCCCTACATCTTCCTCAGTAAAGACCGAAGGAAAGAATTCATTCAGTCTCTCCACTATAGCCTTGTCCCTTCTTACTGCCCCTTTTACCCCTCTATCATCTAATGGTCCAACTGACTCTCTCACAGGTTTTTTGCTAAGAAATGTACTTGAAAAAGTCTTTATTACGCGTTTTTGCTTCCACAGCAAGTTTCTTGTCAAATTCTCTCTTTGCCTGCCTTATTAATGCCTTGCATTTAACTTGCCAGTGCTTGGGCTGTTTCCAGTTTTCGTCATTTGGCTCTTTTTTCCATTTCCTGAAAGATGCTTTTTTGGCAACAACAGCCTCTCTGACCTCACCTTTAAACCATGCTGGCTGTTTTTTGGACTTCCTTCCACTTTTCTTAAAGCGTGGAATACAGCTGGTCTGGGCTTCCAAGATAGTATTTTTAAACAACACCCAAGCTTGATGTAAGTCTTTGACCTTTGCAACTGCTCCTTTTAGTTTTTTCATAACTATTTTACTCATTTTATCATAGTCTCCCTTTTGAAAGTTAAAAGGTAGTAATGTGGATTTCCTTAGCATCCCTCCTCCATTAATTAAATCAAACTATGATCACTATTGCCAAGGGGCCCCAACACCCTTATCTCTTGCACCAGATCTGGTGTTCCACTAAGGACTAAGTCCAGAATGGCTTCCCCTCTGATTGGTTCATGAACCAACTGCTCCAAGAAACAGTCATTTATTTCATCTAGAAACTTTATCTCCCTAGCATGTTCTGTCGTGACACTGACCCAGTCAATACCGGGGTAATTGAAATCACCCATTATTATTACCGTTCTGTAACCTTTGTTAGCTTCCCTGATTTCTTTGAGCATTTCATCATCCATTTGTTCATTCCAGCCAGGTGGTCGATAGTACAACCCCACTGCCATTGCCTTCCCCTTTTTACATGGAATTTCAATCCATTGAGATTCTACAGAAAATTTTGTTTCTTGCAAAACTTTAATCCTTTGTGACTCAATGCCCTCTCTTACATAGAGCGCAACCCCTCCACCAATTTGATCAGCTCTATCATTACGATAAAGTTTGTACCCAGGTATCACAGTCTCCCACTGGTTGTCCTCCTTCCACCATGTCTCTGAGATACCAATCATATCTAACTTCTCATTTAGTGCTATATAGAAACTAGCTCAACTTAAAGTAGACAAAGCGATGGGACCAGATGGGATACACCCTAGAAAACTGAGGGGGACGTTCTAGCAGCTCCACTGACTGACCTTTTCAATGCCTCATTGGAGTTGGGAGTGGTGCCAAAGGACTGGAGAGAGGCTCATGTGGTGCCTTTACACAAAAGCGGAAGGATGTGGTTGAAAACTACAGGCCGGTTAGTTTAACTTCGGTGGTGAGTAAATTATTGGAAACACTGCTGAAAGAGAAAATAGTGAGGTTTCTGGAGTCCAGCGGATTACAGGATCCGAGGCAGCATGGATTCACCAGAGGCAGGTCTTGTCAGACAAATCTGATTGATTTCTTTGACTGGGTGACCAGGGAGTTGGACCGAGGGAGAGCCCTAGATGTGGTGTATTTAGATTTCAGTAAAGCCTTTGACACTGTTCCTCACAGACGACTTATAAACAAACTGAGCACCCTAGGGATGGACCCTAAAGTTACTGCTTGGGTTAGAAATTGGTTGGGTGGGAGGCGACAAAGAGTACAGGTAAATGGAGCTCACTCTGAGGAGAAGGATGTTAGCAGTGGTGTGCCCCAGGGATCTGTCCTTGGTCTGATTCTTTTTAACATCTTTGTTAGTGATATAGCGGAAGGGCTGTCGGGTAAGGTTTGCTTCTTTGCGGATGATACCAAAATCTGCAATAGAGTAGACACCCAGGAAGGTGTAGATAACATGAGGAGGGATCTAGCTAAGCTTGAAGAATGGTCTAGAATTTGGCAGCTGGGATTTAATGTTAAAAAATGTTAGGTCATGCATTTGGGCTGCAGCAATCCAAGGGAGCAATATAGTATAGGGGGTGAAGTACTTTTGTCCACTAAAGCAGAGCGGGACCTAGGCGTGGTTGTGTCTGATGACCTTAAAGTAGCTAAACAGGTAGAAAAGGCGACGGCAAAAGCTAGAATGATGCGTGGGTGCATACGGAGAGGAATGACTAGCAGAAAAAAGGAGGTGTTAATGCCTCTGTATAAGTCTTTGGTGCGACCTCATTTGGAGTATTGTGTGCAATTCTGGAGACCGCACCTTCAAAAGGATGTGAACAGGATGGAGTCGGTGCAGAGGGTGGCTGCTAAAATGATTAATGGGCTTCATTATAAAGCATATGAGGACAGACTTAAGGATCTTAATATGTACACCTTAGAGGAAAGGCGGGATAGAGGTGATATGATTGAGATGTTTAAATACCTCCGTGGCATAAATGTTCAGGGAGAGAGCCTCTTTCAATTGAAAGCAAGTTCTGCTACGAGGGGACAAGGGATGAGGGTGAAGGGAGATAGATTCAGGAGTGATATGTGGAAATATTTCTTTACGGAAAGAGTAGTGGATCCGTGGAATAGTCTCCCAGTGGAGGTGGTAGAGATGAGGACAGTAACTGAATTCAAAAAAGCATGGGACCAACACAGAGGATCTCTAAAGGAAAAAAGGGGACTGTTGTAGTTGTTGATATGGAAGGACAGACTAGATAGGCCATGTGGTCTTTTTCTGTCATCATATTTCTATGTTTCTATGTAACTCTCCCATCTTGTTTTTTTAGACTTCTAGCATTTGCATACAAGCATTTTAGAGACTGTATTTTATTTATATTCATCTGGTTATCGGTAGGCAATTTGGAATCTTTAAGCTCTGTCTGCTCTGTACTCAAGGGCCTTAACCTGCCATGCGACCCCTCTCTTGATTGCAAACCTCTGCGGGATGACTCAAGGGCCTTAACCTGCCATGCGACCCCTCTCTTGATTGCAAACCTCTGCGGGATGACTCAGCTAGGAACAATGCGAAGGGAGTGGGATTTCTAATAGAGGAGCTGAACATGGTATGTGGATGGCACAGAGGCTGAGAAAGGGGGAGGAAAGGGGAAAATCCCCATGGAAAATGAACCCGACTCTATACAGAGATCAGGAATTCCACAAATACGTGTGGGAGATATGGCTTGCATACTGGCGTGAGAATGAGATGGATGGAATGGACTCCCGGGTGGTGTGGGAAGCGGAAAAGGTTACCATGCCGGGGGAGATAATCACATACACGGCGCGGAAGAGGAAAACACGTGATGCTCAATTGCTAGATCTCTCAAAGAAATTGCAAATGATAAGGAGACGACGTATCATCAGCTTAAGCACTACAGACAAAGTCACATATTTAGCGGTGCGAACGGAAATTAACACACTCCTGTTGCAAAGAGTGGAGGGGGACATTAGATTGTATAAATATCAACTCCACCAGTGAAAAAACAAATGTGGGAAGCTTCTGGCCCACATGGTCAGTCCACCAAGGCACAGGGTGGCGATCTGGGGTATTAGGACACCGCAAGGAAAGATGGAAGAGAGGGAAGAGGAGGTCTGCCGACAGTTCCAGGGGTTCTATCAACCATCTGATGAAGTAGGGAGAGAGGCTTCACCCTGCCCCAAGCCACGGCTGAGGAACTGCAACAGCTGAATGCCCCCTTTGACTCGTGGGAAATTCCATCGGCTGTGAGGGCATTTAAACTAGATGAGGCCAGATGGCCTGGGGGGATTTTATAAGACCCTAGGTAACTTAATGCTGGGGCTGTTCCAGAGGCAGTGCAAATACAGCACTCAGAAAAGGAGATTAGGGGGGGGGGTCGACAAAATTAGGAAACAATCGTGGTGCTCCTTAAGCCAGGGAGAGACAACATATTAGTGGGGTCGTACCGACCCATCTCCCTTATTAACCAGTATGTCAAATTAATTGCCTCATTACTGGCTAAATGCGTGGTGGTATTTATCGGCAGACTCATCCACCCAGACCAAGTGGGGTTTGTCCTGGGACGGTTCGCATCCGCCCATCTGATGAGCGTGGTGGCAGCCCTGCAGCAGGGGAGGGGTCAGGAGGGAGATGACATCATTGCCAGCCTCGATGCTGAGAAGGCCTTTGATAATGTCTTATGGGATTACCTTTTTTGGGTCATAGGGCGATTTGGGATTAGGGGAGTGTTCCTGAAATGGGTAAAGGTATTCTACCACAACCTCATGTTCCTGGAGGAAAGGTCCATAAAACATTAAAAAGGGACCCAGGATATCAATGCTTGACCCAATACAAGCACTGCGGAACCTGTGCCTTTTGGGGAAACTGCTAGGTACGTATGACCTTATGTTCTTAAAACCTGGTAAATGGAGCACTAACAGAAACCTTTCAACTCCAACAGGACACCCAATAGGGTTGCCCACTCTCCCCACTCTTGTTCTTATTGTTGTTGGAACCTCTAGCTGCTAAAATTCGGGACACCAACGAGTGGCAGGGTATATCGGTGGGGATGTCTATGTGCAAAATCAGTCTTTTATTAGGCAAGCAGGGACACACATACAAAACATCATGCACACTATAGCCATGTTTGGGGCATTTGCGGGACTAAAAGTCAGTTGGGCTAAGTCTGAAGCTATGCAAATTCAAACCATGTATGTGAGCATGGGGGGAGGGGGATTTCCCACTTAAATGGGCAGGGGACTCCATGAAATACTTGGGAGTCCATCTTAGCACAAATAGAAAGCTGATATACCAGAAGAATGTAGCTGATAAATTGGTGCAAATGCAGAGCTGGGGTATGAAATGGAGAAGTCTCCCTCTTTTGGTATTGGTTTGAGTGGCACTGATAAAGATGGTATTACTGCCTCGTCTATTATACCCACAACAGGTATAATAGACGAGGGTCTAGGATGGGTCAAGGGGAAGGAGGAAAGATTATACAGAAGTATAGTGAGCAATTTAAGATGGAGGGGGTTCACTGCCTGCATACGTTTTAACAAACTGACAGCGGGTCGAGAAAAAGGTGGATTAAACCTACCGGACCTCCGGTATGTCTACCGGACGTTGCTGAGGTAGACATACAAACCACAGAAGGGTGGAGAGCGGTACACACAAGCAGGATTCCTGCACGGAGGTTGCAACCCTTACAAGTTCTTTACCCTGCTACAAGTACACCAGCATGGCAGAAAAGCGCAAGGTCTTTCTCGGGATTCTTGGAGCCCATGAGGAAAGCATGGAAGTGCTGGAGGGGGAACACTGGAGGAGTTAAAGGAAGGCACACTCCCTTTACCACACTAGCAGGCAACCCCAAATTCATACCAGGAGTTAACAATACTACTTTTCAACAGAGGGAGGCACAACGTTGCCATTCAATAGGGCACCTCCTGGAGTTGGGGGGGGGGGGGGGATATTTCCCTCACACAAGCAACCCAAAAAAGCATGGTGAATCCCAAACAAACAATTCTTAGCCTATTTCCAATGCAGGCACTATGTGACATCAATGGCACCAGAGGGGAGCGCAGGGTTGCAACACCTAAAATATACACCCCTAGATAAGGCGTTCTTAGCAATGCCAGGTAGGCACAATAAAGTGGCCTACTGGTACAAAATGGGCAGGGACATGCGCTCCCATAGCTGGCAGGAAAGCCTGAGCAAACAGCGGTCAAAGGAGCTTGCAGAGGAAATGAGTACACGAGACTTGGAGTGACTCCTTGCAGAAATCCCTAAATGCTCCCCGGACGCAGGATAAAATTATCCATAGAGCCTACTTAACAAGAAGAGAGGGGCTCAAATGCAGTTATGGGAAAGCCCAGATTGCTTGAGGTGTAGCGTATTTAAGGTCACCTGGGTACACACCTTTCTGGAACGCCCCAAATTACAGCCCTATTGGGAGAAAGTATTAGCTACTATCCAAGCTAGGAAAGTGCACGTGCCCCACTGGATAGTGCACAGAGCACAAGCCCCGGAGCAATGGTCGATAGCAATGAAAGATATGGCTGACTGAATACTGCTTGGAGGGAGAAAAACAAGGTTCCCAAAGTAGGCAGCGTTACTGGGCTATATGGGAGGCATGCGGTACTTATCTTCTTAACCCTTGAACCACCAGCCAGGGAGGAAAGGGAGGGGGGACAGGGACAGGGGAGAGGAATGGAAGGGAGTAGTGGGAGGGGGGGTGGTTTCTACTACCTCCACTGGGAGACTAGTCCACGTACCTACCCCTCTTTTCGTAAATAAATATTTCTGCATATTGCTTGAGTCCATCCCCTTTCACTCTCATTCTATGTCCCCTGGTAGCAAATTTTGCTTTCAATCGAAAAAGGCTCTCCTTTTGTGCATTTATGCATGGAGGTATTTAAACATCTCTAGCATATCTCCTCTAAAGGATCCTCAGAGGATCTCTAAAGGTAAAAAGTGGACTGTTGTAGTTGTTGTTATGGAAGGACAGACTAGATAGGCCATGTGGTCTTTTTCTGTCGTCATATTTCTATGTTTCTATCTCACCTTTCCTCTAAAGTATACATATTAAGGTTCTTTAAGTCTGTCCTCATATGCTTTATAATGAAGACCACTAACCATTTTAGTAGCCATCCTCTGCATCGACTCCATCCTGTTTATATCCTTTTGAAGGTGCGGTCTCCAGAATTGCATACAATATTCCAAACAAGGTCACACCAAAGACTTATACACAGAGGCACTATCACCTCCTTTCTTCTGCTAGCCATTCCTCTCACTATTTATCCAAGCATCCTTCTAGCTTTCGCCATCGCCTTTTCTACCTGTTTAACTACTTTAAGATCATAAGAAAGAATCATGTTCAGGTCCCGCTCTTCTTTCGTGGACAGAAGTATTTCGCCCCCTACACTGTACCGCTCCCTTGGACTTTTGCAGCCCAAGTGCATGATCCTGCATTTTTAGCATTAAATCTCAGCTGCCAAATTCCAGACCATTCTTCAAGCTTAGCTAGATCCCTCCTCATGTTATCTACACCTTCCTGGGTGTCTACTCTATTGCAGATTTTGGCATCATCCGCAAAGAGGCAAACCTTACCCGACAGCCCTTCCGCTATATCACTAACAAAGATGTTTAAAAGAATCGGACCAAGGACAGATCCCTGGGGCACACCACTGGTAACTTCCTTCTCCTCAAGAGTGAGCTCCATTTACCTTTACTCTTTGTCACCTCCCACCCAACCAATTTCTAACCCAAGCAGTAACTTTAGGGTCCATCCCTAGGGTGCTCAGTTTGTTTATAAGTCGCCTGTGAGGAACAATGTCAAAGGCTTTACTGAAATCTAAATACACCACATCTAGAGCTCTCCCTCGGTCCAACTCCCTGGTCACCCAGTCAAAGAAATCAATCAGATTTGTCTGACAAGACCTGCCTCTGGTGAATGCATTTACACTTAAAACAAAACAAACACAAAGAACCATGAAGGAAGCTATGCAATATCTAATTCTGTGTTCTTATCAGCTTAGCTACGTACAGACTGAAGGACGGCGTCTCAGAAGGGGAGCGAGGTAACTAATACAAGCAGGCACGGAGAAACTTAAAGACTCCTCTCAGCTGGAAGAGCACTCAGAGCACCTTGGCTCTGTTTGAGATGTCACCAGAATTGTGGCTGCATTTCTCTGCTGTCTACAGGAGTGGCCTAGTGGTTGGGGCAAGGTACTTCAGGCCGGAAGGTCGGGGGTTCAAATCCCACTAGAGGACAGCAACCTTGGGCCGGAAGGACTGGGGTTTCTAGTACCACAGGTGCTCCTTGTGGTCTTGGGCAAGCCACTTAACCCTCCATAGCCCATGTTCCCTGTAAAATAGTTATCTCCAAGTTATAATGCCCTGTTCAATGTAATTTCAGTTTGTTCAATGTAAACCGCACTGATGCAGAATAGCGCGGTATATAAGAGAATGTAAAAAAATAAATAAATACAGAGAATCCACGGTGCAGGTGAAAACTTTGCTTTCTAGGATACATCAGCATAGGTGAGGAATGTTGCAGCTTGCCATCAGACACAGGGCCATACACACTGCCATATATCACAGACAAGAGTATTGAAGGCAGAAGTCATTTCCATGACCTTTAAAGAAAAACAACATATGACGACACAAAGGGATGGTGAATAATGCATACATATACTAAGCATTTCACCTATACACAAACCGTGCACTGCCTCCTAGAGGACAGCCAGAAGCAGCACACAAAACATTCTTTGCTCAAGTCAATTTGTGATTTTTAGGCAAATCACTTAACTCTCCATTACCTCAGGTAGAAACTTAGAAGGTAAGCCCTCCGGGAATAGAAAAATACCTACTGTACCTGAATAAGAACATAAGAGATGCCATACTGGGTCAGACCAAGGTCCATCAAGCCCAGTGTCCTGTTTCCAACAGTGGCCAATCTAGGTCACATGTACCTAGCAGTTTCCCCAAAAGACACAGGTTCCACAATGCTTGTATTGGGTCAAGTATTGATATCCTGGGTCCCTTCTTAATAATGGTTTATGGACCTTTCCTCCAGGAACTTGTCTAAACCTTTTTTAAACCCGGCTACACTAACAGCCTTTACTAATCCTCCGGTAACAAATTCCAGAGTTTGATTACACGTTGAGTGAAAAAATATTTTCTGTTATTAGTCTTAAATAGTTTACCCTGTAGCTTCATTGCATGCCCCCTAGTCTTTCTATATTCTGATAACGTAAACAATCGATCTACGTTTACCCATTCCACTCCGTTCATTAATTTATAGACTTCTATCATATCTCCCTTCAGCCGTCTCTTTTCCAGGTTAAAGAGCCCTATCCTTTTTAGCCTTTCTTCAGAGGAGTATCCTTCCATCCCCTTTACCATTTTGGTGGCTCTTCTCTGAACCTTTTCTAATAACGCTATATCCTTTTTAAGATACTGTGACCAGAATTGCACACAATATTCAAGGTGCGGTCGCACCATGGAACGATACAGAGGCATTATAATATCCTTTGTTTTATTTTCCATTCCTTTCCTTATGATACCTAACATTCTATTGGCTCTCTTGGCCGCCGCTGCACACTGGGCCGAGGGTTTTAACATCGTATCCAAAATGACGCCTAAATCTTTTTCCTGGGTGGTGGTTCCTAATGTGGAACCTTGCATTGTGTAACCATAATTTGGATTGTTCTTTCCTAGATGCATAAGTCAAGAATGTAATGCTTCTTGAGGCATTACAGAAAAGGGGTGAGCTAAATCTAATTCCCTTTTCTTTCTTTGCTCAAGTCAATTTGTGCTGAATTCTAGCAGCCTTCTGCTTCTGCATTCATGAATATGCAAGTGTTATATGTCCTTTCTCCTCTTTTACGCCACTGCTCTAAGGTAAGCATGCTGTCCTCTCTGCTAGGGCCGCAGAAGCAACTCTGCTTCTCTCCTCTGCTGGGCCTTTGCTGCATCTGTCTATAATTGCTGTAGCTGCATTTTTGTTCTTCCATCAGCACAGAGCTCCATTTGGCTTTTTTATTTGGGCAATTTGTCCATTTATCTCAGATTTACATCCAGGTGTTGAGATTAATTTTTTTCTCTCTCTTTCTCTGCATGCGTCAGACACTGGAGCACTGCACAGAGAGAGGGTGTGACAGACAACCATTGAGACACAACCTTCATGAAGGCACTTTTCTTTTTTTCAAAGAACGCCTATAAAAAATGTTAAGCTCCTTTTAGTAGATTTGTATCTAAGAAGGTATAAAGCTGGTTTCTTTTTCCATAGACAATGCTGTACAGAAGGTGGGTGAAAAGGTGAGGATGCCGGCAGCTTCCAAGGAAGAGTGTGCACAGGTGGTAGTGAAGGCCGGAGCTCTGCGCCACCCTCGAGTCTTTTACCCCTATTGGAGCATAAAGCTGCTGGTACTGTTCCGCGACTGGATTCCAGATCTCCTGGCAAATCTCCTGGATCGTTTCTATATCCTGGAGAACATTCTGTAAGCCCAGGATCCATCAGGGACCCATCTCCAGAAATACGAAGTACAGTCCTTGTCAGCAACTTAACCTTTTCTATGTAAAATGTCATATTTCTTTTTGGACCCAGCTAGGGGTGGCATCAGGGGGGTACGAGCAGGGTAGTTTCCCTGGGTCCCAAGCGTGTTTGAAGATGAGGAAAGCATAGCCTGCTGGTGGGCTTTGAGGCCCCCTTCCAAATTTCTGCCCTGGTCCTTTAGCATGTCTAATATAGGCCCTAGACCCAGAAGTAGCCTTCTCTTTTGAGGCTTTCAGCCCCTATTAGCGCCACAACTACGCAAGACTTTTCCCCTAATTTTGTCCTCCGCCTTCCCTCAGTCAGGGTCCACAGATTGGGCTTTCCTCAAACTCAGTACATGTGGCCACTAGGTGACAATTGTGCAACAGCCGTGCGTTACTCTCCAGGGGCTGTGAATTCTGGCTCTGCCAGCCAAACTGAGATATAGAAGTCAGGTTCTGGAAATGAACTCTGAATTCCCTTATGGCAACACAGCACTGTGACCAAGTTAGCCCAGTTTTCTGAAATATCCTTAGAGCTATTTGAATATTTCATTTTGAAAAACATAACCATACCCAATAAAAGGTCCTTGTATGAAAAAAACATGTTGGAATATGAATTGATATTAACAATTTATTTTTATTAAAATACCTTTCAAATGAGCGAGTATCTAGCTGGATATTATTTTCACTGAAATAAAAATACAGGGTTGAAGCCGTCATTTTGAAGTTACAGTTCCATTCACAGAAATACTGTATACACTCTGAATGAACCTTATGAAATGTTAATCCTCTTTCTATGCGCCCTAATTTATTTCTTGTTCCAGTTTCAGAGTAGCACAGCTGAATTAAATTTCTGTTCTGATATGTACAAATTTTGTCTTACCTGCTAATTTTCTTTCCAGGAGTCCAATTAGACCAGTCCTGAACGTATGGGTCGTGCCGGCCTGCCAGCAGAATATAGAGCTACGAGCTCTGACCTATATTAGTTATTACGCAGCCGCATGCTTCTCAATGTTTTCTGTAACAAAGCAATGGTGAGTAAAACAAAAACCTGTAGGAACCCTCACCCCTCAAATGAAGGAGAATCCAGGAACTCATTCCCTACAACGGATGCCAAGCAAACCTGGGATCACAGTCTATTTAAGCTGTGAACACAGAACATACCGAGAAAGCCAGAAAAAAATATTCCAGGGTGGGTCTCTGGAATGGTTTGGTTGCACTCAAGAAACAATAAGAAAGGAGACATTTTGGTCTTGCCTCCTAATTGTCCACCACGCCAGAACAGAACATATGAACATAAGATATGCCATAGTGGGTCAGACCAAGGTCAATCAAGCCCAGTATCCTGTTTCCAACAGTGGCCAATCTAGGTCATAAGTACCTAGCAGTCTCCCCAAAAGACACAGGTTCCTCAATGCTTGTATTGGGTCAAGCAGTGATATCCTGGGTCCCCTTTAATAATAGCTTATGGACCTTTCCTCCAGAAACTTGTCCAAACCTTTTTTAAACCCAGCTACACTAGCAGCTTCCGGTAACAAATTCCAGAATTTGATTACACATTGAGTGAAAAAATATTTTATTTTATTAGTCTTAAATAGGTTACCCTGTAGCTTCATTACATGTCCCCTAGTCTTTTTATATTCTGACGACGTAAACAATCGATCTACGTTTACCCGTTCCACTCCGTTCATTAATTTATAGACCTCTATCATATCTCCCCTCAGCCGTCTCTTTTCCAGGTTAAAGAGCCCCAACCTTCTTAGCCTTTCTTCAGAGGAGTATCCTTCCATCCCCTTTACCATTTTGGTGGCTCTTCTCTGCACCTTTTCTAATAACGCTATATCCTTTTTAAGATACGGCGACCAGAATTGCACACAAATTCAAGGTGCGGTCTCACCATGGAACGATACAGAGGCATTATAATATCCTTTGTTTTATTTTCCATTCCTTTCCTTATGAAACCTAGCATTCTATTGGCTCTCTTTGCTGCCGCTGAACACTGGGCAGAGGGTTTCAACATGTTATCTACGATGACGCCTAAATCTTTTTCCTGGGTAGTGGTTCCCAATGTGGAACCTTGAATCGTGTAACCATAGTTTGGGTTGATCTTTCCTAGGTGCATAACTTTGCACTTGTCCACATTAAATTCCATCCGCCATTTGGATGCCCAGTCTTCCAATTTATCAAGAACCTCTTGCAATTTTCCACATTCTTCTTGGGTTTTAACAACTTTAAATAGTTTTGTGTCATCTGCAAATTTGATAACCTCACTCGTTATTCCACTTTCCAGGTCATTTATGAATATGTCAAAAAGCAGCGGACCCAGCACAGATCCCTGGGGTATACCACTATTCACCTTTCTCCATTGGGAAAATTGGCCATTTAGCTGTATATTCTGCTTTCTATCTTTTAGCCAGTTCCTGATCCACAATAGTACACTGCCTCCTATCCCATGACTTTTTTTTTTCAAAATTCTGTTTATTGATGTCACACAGTACAACAAAACAATACATCCAATCAATTTTTTGTTTCTGCATAATATCACATCCCGGGTGGGGCTGTGTCTTGTCCACCACCCTGGGATTATAACAGCAATAAAAAGAAAAGTACAATACAATACATAACAATATAACCCAGAGTTCCCCCTCCCCCCTTCCCAACCCCCCTCCCCCCCAGCACCAGAATCACAATGCTACGTTACCCAAGGAGCAACACTCATCCTAACCAACCACTATCCAACCTTTAACACCTCACTGCGGGTTTTAGGTCCCAATCTCTGAATGTAAGGCATCCAAACCAGCAAAAAGGTGGCCCATCTCCGGGGGTGCCCTTGCGCACTTCTCCGTTCCATGAGCATAAGCTGATGTAGGCTATTACGCCACTCACAAAAGGTAGGGGCCGCAGACTCCCTCCATCGGCTAAGAATAGGGCCCTTACCCACCAGACAGGCTTTATGCACCAAAATTCTCTCTCACCTCCCTTTCGGGTGGAGCGGTCCCAGCTGATCTAATACTACCAGCAGCCCTGTCCAGCAAATCCGCTGCCGCAATAGACCACTAAGATACGCCCCAATTTGCAGCCAATACCGACGAATAGAAGGACAGCCCCACCACATATGACCCAGGTCCGCCAAGGAACAAGAACATTTGGGGCACCCTCCATAAAATGTAAGGCGGCTTCTTAGCGCTCGCCTCGGGGAAAAGTGGGCTCAAATAATACATTTAAACTGTACCTCACGCCACCGGGCCCCCTCCACCAATTGCGCAATCCGACCCAGTGCGTCACGGACAGAGCCCGGGGCTATCTCCCGACCCAGTTCCCTCGCCCATAAGCTTTCCATCGCCGAATAATCAGGAGGCACGTCAAGTAGGTCCAACCTCTTCTTTAACTCGGCTATAGTCGGCGGATACTCCGCCCCCAGGGCAAAAAAATCGAGAATCCGCGCTGAATGCTCCGCGATGAGCTCTCGTTGAGACAACGAACCGACATAATGAGATACTTGCGTGTATGCAAAGACAGACACCCCCGGATTCAAGCAATACTCCCCACAAAGCGCACCCAAAGCCTTGCATCTCCCGTCCTGATCTACCACATGTCCAAGGCGCCGTATGCCCGACCGCTCCCACTGCCGAAAGGAAGCCGAGTCGGAGCCCGGAGTAAAACAAACATTACCCTGAAGAGGCAGCCAGCTTGAAACCGCAGGGTTACTACCCCAATACTTATTTAGCTGTTGCTATGTACGCCGTGTTGCCTGTATCAAAACACTACTGGTCATGCGAGTCGGTAAAGCTACCCGCTGCAAGTGCAGAACCACTTCCAAAGCGTGCGGTGCTACAAAGGCCTCTTCCAACTCTCGGGGGGTATAAACCTCTGTATCCCCCAGCCAATCACCTAGGTGCCGTGCCTGACATGCCAGCGCGTACTTCCAAAGATCTGGAACCCCAACCCCGCCCGACCTCCACCCCCCTCTCATCCGAGTCAACGGTATATGTGCTCTGGCCCCTTCCAGAGAAAACCCCGGATCTCCCCCTCAATACGCAACAGATCACGTCTCAATAACCACACCGGGAGGGTTTGTATCCAATAAAGCACTCGTAGGAGAATCACCATCCCTAAGGCGGCCACTCTACCCAAAAGGGACAAAGGGAGGGGCGCCCAGACCCGCAACTGCACTCGGAGTTTAGAAAAAATGCTTTTAAAATTTGTTTTATATAACAATGCTGGCGTCCTAGTCAGCAAAATACCCAAATAAACAAAGGATTCATCTGCCCAGCGAAGTGGGAATCTCCCTTGCCAGCTCCCCCTTAATTTACCCCCCACATCCAAAGCCTCCGATTTGTCCATATTTATACGTAGCCCTGCAAATTTACCATATAGAGAGAACTCCTCAAGTAGATGAGTCAGTGACTGTTGGGGAAACGTAAGATGGACCAGCATGTCATCTGCAAAGGCAGCCATCTTAAACCCATGCGATCCAATTTGTACGCCACATATGCCCGGGGACTCCTCTATCCTCCGTATCAGCGGATCCAGGATCAATACAAAAAGCAAAGGGGAAAGCGGGCAACCCTGACGCGTACCCCTTTCCAGATTAAATTTATCCGATAGCACCCCGTTGCAGAGGACTCCAGCCGTAGGGTCCCATTAAAGCAAAGCCACCATCTTACAAAAAGGGTCTCCCAGCCCATAGTAAGGCAAAAGACATTTCAAGTAATCCCAATGTACCTGGTTGAACGCCTTTTCGGCGTCAAAGCTGATTAACAATGATTGCAGATCTCGTTCACGGACCCACTCAAGAGATGACAAAATTCTCCGCAAGTTCCGCACAGCATAACGCCCCTTAACAAAGCCAACCTGTGATTCATGCACCAAGTCTCCTAAAACAGAGGCAAGTCTATCTGCCAAAACCTTAGCCAGTATTTTCAGATCAAAATTCAATAAGGAGATGGGTCTATAGGAAGCTGCTTGGGTGGGGTCCTTTCCTGTTTTAGGTATTAGAGTAATACACGCATGGTTAGTTCCCCAGTCAAACTTCCCCTGAGCCACCCTTCGGTGGTACATTTCCACTAAGGCTGGGGGCACCAGATCCCCTAACAGTTTATAAAACTCTGCCCCAAACCCATCGGGGCCTGGCGCTCTGCAACAACTAGCTCTCTGAATAACTCTATATACTTCTTTCACCGTCACCGGGGCATCAAGGTACGCCCGCTGGTCTGCCGTCACCTTCGGCAATTGTATTTCTCGTAGGTAGTTCTGCATTTCAGTCAGAGACCCCTCCCTCCGCGCATATAGCCGCTGAAAAAAGGAATGAAGTAATCGGGCTATGGCTTTGTTATCCTTATGCAAGCATCCCTGTTCATCCGCTATCGACCGAGCACCCCGGCTGCCTTGTAAGCAGCGTGCCAAAAGTTTTCCGGGTTTATCCCCAAAGCGGTACAATTGATACCGATAATACATATGAGATTTCTTCGCCCTCTGATGAAGTAATTCATTGAGAGACGTTTGCAGCTCCCAAAGCCTCCGCTTGTTAGCCGCACTGGGGTCCCCCGCACACCGCCGCCTAGCTCTTACTACCTGCTTCTCCAACTGAACAATCTGCATTGCCAAAAGTTTTCGCTTCCTCGCAACATATTCAATAATGTCTCCCCGCAGCACTACTTTGGCCGTTTCCCAGAGCAGCTCCGGGTCATCTTTATGCTGCTCGTGATGAGCCATAAATTCCTGCCAGCATTGTCCAAGACGCGTTCAAAAGTCAGCATCGTTGTATAGCCCCATGGGAAACCGCCATATTCTTGTCGGCGCAGCCAAGCCCCCCCATACTAAATCCACCCAGACCGGGGCATGATCAGACACCGCTATGGGGCCTATCTGTGCAGCTCCTACCTGCGCAAAAAGCCTTTCCGAAACCAAAACATAGTCAAGTCTAGCACTTGAACCATGAGCTCTCGACTGATGGGTAAAATCTTTCTCTAACGGATGCAACAAGCGCCAGGAGTCTACTATTCCCAAGCGGCTACACAACTCCTGCAATGCTTTAGTAGTTGGAGCTCGCACTCGTTCCCCCCACTTCCCGACGTATCCATCTCTATAACCAGCACCCCGTTCAGATCTCCAGCCAATATCAAGGGAACATCAGGCAATTGTTCCACTCTAGAGGCCAATTGGGCATAGAACGCCCGATCCAATACATTGGGACTATACAGGTTACCCAGCACAATAGGCCTTCCTTCAAGGCAGCCATAGAGCAAAATGTATCTGCCTTCGGGGTCTGAATACTCCTTTTCCAACTCAAAGCGAACCTGCTTACTGATCAATATGACCACTCCACCCTTTTTCCCCTTAGCCGGGGCACCCCAACCCTGCCCCACCCATGCTTTCTGCAATTTAGCATGCTCTTCGGCCGTCTGGTGGGTTTCCTGTAACATAGCTATGTCACATTTCAACCTGGCTAAGGCTTGCAACACTTTATATCTTTTAATAGGGTTGCCTACCCCGCATACATTCCAAGATATAACCTTCAGGTTGGATAGTAATTGAACAGAATATACTTATCGATCTTGCAGTAAAAATGGGGTTGGACCTCCCCAGCCTGAGGTCCCCCCCTGAACATGGAGGTGCTCCCATATTTCACGCCCATAATCAAGCTATGATTCCTCTGTACCCCCTGAGGCCCCATTCCCCCCTACTCTCTACCCCTCCTCCCTTATCCCTATCCCCATGCCCCTTCCCATTCCCCTGCCCTCCCCAGTCCCTGCTCTCAGCCTCTGATCTCCACCTCTCTCCCATCGAGAGTCACCTAGGATGTGAGTGGAACCCCCCTCCCCTCTCCAATCTTCATCCACCATTATTAAGAAGGGACCCAGGATATCCCTACCCGACCCAGTACAAGCATGTGGAACTGATGTCCCCTGGGGGAACTGCCAGGCCCGCATGACCCAGGCTAGCCACTGTTAGAAACAAGACACTGGTCCCGATAGACCAGGTCTAACCAGGTATGGCATATCCCATGTTCTCACGATCTTATGTACACTCACCGCACTCTCAAAGCCCCCCCAAAGCGGCCTCAGTTAGTATAGGTTCCCGACCCCCCGGTTCCCCACTCTTCCACCATCCCTTTTTACTACCCCTTCCCCTTAACAGATCCCCTCTATCTCTTCTGGCAAGTCCGGAACTATATTTAAAGGCCATCCGGCCCCGTTAATACTTCCCTCTCCCTCTCACCCACTCCTCAACCCTCCCCACACCCTCTACCTTACAGTTCCAAAATAAAATACTTTATCCCCTGTTCAACATTACTAAAACACAACTCAACTCTACAGAGGTAGTCCATATATGTTACTCAGTACTTTACTCAAGCAGCAGGCCAGACCGGCTCTCCATGTTCTGCGTAGATGGGCCAAACGGGCCTAGCTGCATTCGTGCAAGGACCTCCATGACGAACATCTGAAGGAATCATGCTTCAGTTCAGCCCATGCACCAGTTCACCACGGAGCAAACCGGCACCGACCAGCCCACAGCCTCACCCATATCCTACTGACAGGGTCTATAGTTTGGCCATTGATGCACTAAAGATGGCGCCTCTTCAGCACGCTAGTTCCAACAAGTTCTGCCTTGGAACTTCAACCACACTCATTAGCACACACTCATTGCGGTCACTTGGCAAGGATACAGGACTGTCCGAACAGCACTGAGATACTGTGGAGCCCAAATTCTGGCCCAGCAGAAGTCCCTGTGGAGCTTTGTAATAAGAACTTCAAAACAAAAATAGAAGGAGAAACCGGAGAGCTAACGGATGGGCTTATTCCCAAACTCTCCCCACACTGTTCTGCGGCTGCAAACACATATCGTTAACTACTGCGTGTATAATAGCACTCAATACTGCTGTCCGCACGTGTTGCAGTTTCCTTAGGTTCTGTACACAATATCGAATCTGTAGCAATTCAAGCACGAGACAGCCGTTTACATCTCCAATAAAAGCATTTCAGCCTACCCCGCTTACGCGGGGGGTACCCCCAACACACCAGCAGCCAGCCAGATCTGTTCTTCGAAAGCAGGGTGGGACATGAGAGCCATCATCGTCCGTCTCCCACCAGCAGGTAGGCCCTCTAGGTACAGAACAGCTCCCAACCTTGCTGCAATCATAAAGAGCTGCACTGCTCCCCCGGGCTCAATGTCACTTGCACCGTCAGTTGCTCCACGTAGGGACTCGCCTCCGCTGCTGATTCAAATACCCGGTGCATTCCCTGGTGAAGCACATGCAGCCTGGCGGGGTATTGAACGCTGAAGCGGACATTAGCCTCGATCAGTCTTTGGCACAGAGGGGCATAGGCTTTACGGCGATGACTCAGTGCAGTGGAGTAGTCTTGTGTAATTCTGATCTTCATATTCTCCCACTCGACAGCTCCCTTTTGCTTTGCTGCTCTTAACACTGTTTCCTTCTGCGTATAACACAGAAATTTTGCTAAGACCACTCTAGGCCTGCGGTCTTTAGTTTGCTGTTTAGGCCCTAATCTGTGGGCTCTTTCCACCATAATGGGCCCGCTCAAATCATCCCCATCTCTCAAGGAAGCGGACAGGTTCTCCACATATTTTCTCAGGTCCTTATCCGAGATGGATTCGGCGATTCCCAAAAAATGCAAATTATTGCGTCGGGACCTGTTCTCCAGGTCATCAAGTTTCATTTCATGGGCTTTTGACTCCCTCTGCACTGCTAGCAGCTCCCGCCTTAAGTTCTCCACTTCTTCCTCAGCATGAGTAATACGGGTTTCAGCTTCTTGCACACGTGTACCTAATGTGCCCAGCGAACTCTGAAGTGTGTCCATCTTTGCATGCAAAGCCTTGAATTGCAGTGATAGTGCACTTGTGACAGCGGCAGAGATCTCTTCAATCATGGTTGGAGAAGTCGCGGCACTCTGCTTCGAAGGGGAGACCGCCATTTTCAGGGCGCCTGCGGTTCGTTCTTTTTCTCTTCTCCCCGTCATTACCGCGGTCGCCATCCTATTTTTCTCTCACACGGTATCTCCTGCCCCTTACCGGTATGCTGGATCCCCAGTGAGCCCAGATTCACTTCAAAACACGGTTCTATATCAGCAATTAGGGGAGGGGGGCCCAGAGCTCGAGCAACTCACGTCCTCTCGGGCTCACCACATCACGTGACTTCCTCCATGACTTTTTAGTTTTGCCAGAAGTCTCTGATGAGGGACCTTGTCAAAGGCTTTCTGAACATCCAGATACACTATATCAACCGACTCACCTTTGTCTACCTGTTTATTCACTCCTTCAAAAAAACATAACAGATTAGTAAGACAAGATCTTCCTTGTCTAAAGCCATGTTGGCTGTCTCCCATTAAGCCATGACTATCTACATGATGAGTAATTTTGTTCTTTTTAATGGTTTCTACCATTTTTCCCGGTACTGACGTCAGGCTCACTGGTCTATAGTTTCCCGGATCACCCCTGGAACCCTTTTAAAAATTGACGTTACATTGGCGATCCTCCAATCTTCAGGTATTACAGATGATTTTAATGATAGTTCACAGATTACTAATAGCAGGTCTGCAATCTCATATTTTAGTTCTTTCAACACCCTTGGATATATACCATCCGGTCCAGATGATTTGCTACTCTTCAGTTTATCAAATAGTTGTAATACATCTTCCCGGTGTATCAATATTTCTTTCAATGTCTCTGCAGTATCACCTTTAAATACCACTTCAGTCATGGGTAACATCTCTACATTTTCCTCAGTAAAGACTGAAGCAAAGAATTCATTCAGTCCCTCCGCTATAGCCTTGTCCCCTCTTACTGCCCCCTTTTACCCCTCTATCATCCAATGGTCCGACTGACTGACTCACATATTTTTTGCTACGAATGTACTTGAAAAAGTCTTTATTACGCGTTTTTGCTTCCACAGCAAGTTTCTTCTCAAATTCTCTCTTTGCCTGCCTTATCAATGCCTTGCATTTAACTTGCCAGTGCTTGTGCTGTTTCCAGTTTTCGTCATTTGGCTCTTTTTTCCATTTCCTGAAAGATGCTTTTTTTGGCAACAACAGCCTCTCTGACCTCACCTTTAAACCATGCTGGCAGTTTTTTGGACTTCCTTCCACTTTTCTTAAAGCGTGGAATACAGCTGGTCTGGGCTTCCAAGATAGTATTTTTCAACAACACCCAAGCTTGATGTAAGTCTTTGACCTTTACAACTGCTCCTTTTAGTTTTTTCTTAACTATTTTACTCATTTTATCATAGTCTCCCTTTTGAAAGTTAAAAAGGTAGTACTGTGGATTTCCTTACCATCCCTCCTCCATTAATTAAATCAAACGCGATCATGCTATGACCACTATTGCCCAGTGGCCCCAACACCCTTATCTCTTGCACCAGATCTGGTGTTCCACTAAGAACTAAGTCCAAAATGGCTTCCCCTCTGGTTGTGATGTAAGAAAAGCATTCCTCACATTGGGCTGAGTGAAAGCAGTATCCTTCCCTATACAGCCATCAAACTGTAGTGCTTTGAAAACAAATGCAGAGAGAACCAAGTCATCATTCTGTAAATTTCCATCTCTGAAACAAAGTGAGATTCTGCCCATACGTTTGCCATGCCTCTAGGTGAATGAGCCCATAAGGACTGTGGTGGTACCTAACCTTTCAGAATATAGGTGGAGGAATAGCTGCTTTAATCCATTGTGCAACGGTAATTTTGGTAGTTGCCTCACCCTTCTTTGCTCTGCAAAATGCCACAATCTGACTTACATAATAACACCCTCTGAACATATGACAAGACGAAAACTGCTAAACTCCTGACTATCTTTAAGGCGCAGAGGGCTATGCAGGTAATATTGAATATCGCTGCTATCCGTGTAGCCCCTTCCTCCACCCCGGAACGCCCCGATGTTATGTGGATAGCACCTGGGCACTAGGGACTTAGCCGGGATATTCGAAGGGCATTATCCATGTAGGTGTCCTTCGACTATCCCGAATAAGGTCCTTACAGGGGTAACTAAGAAAGTTACTTGTGTAATGGCATTCGAAGATCGTGCCCTACACTTTTAAGAGGGGAGGTGTGGCAGGAGGCGGTGACCAAAAAATGGAAGGCATGGCACCTGATTCCGCCTCTGCCAAAACCACTAGCACTGGAGATCATGGCATGGGGACACCCACCAAACAATCTGCTTTTCATAATGAAATGCGCCAGCGGTTCTCAGAGTTAAAAGGCAACATAAACTTGCTGCAACAGGATGTACAAACCTGGATGGCAGATGGCAGGGCTGACATTCATGAGCTTGGCCAGAGGATTGAAGACACCGAATCTCGCCTGGAGGAACATGACGAGGCCTTAGCGGGAGTGACCCAGAAGGTCTCTGCGGTGATGGAGGCACAAGAAGATCTTTTATGCAAACTGGAGGATCTTGAAAATCTCTACAGATGTTGTAACATTTGCATTCGGGGCCTCCCAGAGACTTCTGGCCCGGTGGATTTTGTTGAGTTAGTGGAGCACATATGCAGGGGGGGGGGCGAATCAGGAGGCTCAGTAGGACCCACGGCCGCTGTGCTTTAAAATCGAAGTGCGCACCGCAACCTGGGCTAGCCATTAGAGCGGGAAACCACGCGTTATCCTGGCCTGCCTGCATGAGTTTGCATCCAAAGAAGCTATCCTGCAAGCTCCCCGAAAGTTGGGTCAATTTCATTTGGATAATGCCATTATTGAATTTTACAGTGACTTATCAGCCATCACTGAGGAAACGTTGGAACTTCAGGCTAGTTGCTCAATGCCTCCGTGAGAACATTAAATATTGTTGGACTTTCCCATTTGATCTTCAGTTCACCATTGATGGCTGTACTGCCTGCATTTGGACCCCGGAGGAGGCGCTTATTACTTTAAAGGATGCTGGCTGGTCGAATTTGTCCATGAGTACACAGAAGCCTCTAGAGGTTAAGAAGTCGGGAGTGCCTAAACCCCAATGGGAAAGAGCTGTGTCAAATCCAATAAGCCTGATGTGGACAGTTATTGGTCTGAAGGCAATGTATGTCTATGATGCTATGCTCTGTGCTGGTCGTTGCAAGGATTTTTTGGTGTGATTGTTTTGCAAGGCGAGTGTGTTGGGCTATGCATGTCTAATGGGGGAATCGGGGGTATGAGTGGCTGGGCGATAGATAGCGGGTTGTTGTGTGTTGATGTGAGATTGAAGGGGAGCGATCATGGCAGGTGCGGGTATCCAGGTGGCTTGGTTGGTAGTGGAGTTGGGGGGTGGAGGCAGGGGGTGGGTTTGGGATATAGGTGGGGGCTTATGGGACATGGATGGTACATGGCTATTTATTTGGATAGCTATGGGGGCGTGTGTATAGGGACTTTCAGTGTTCGGGGGCTTAATTCCTCATACAAGCACCAACTACTCTTTAAGAAGCTCTCCCTGCTCCAGTTACAAGTAGCTTGTTTACAAGAGACCCATCTACTGCAACAAGATGAATTCTGGATAACACATAGGAATTTTAAGTCCGATTGGTTCGCCTCCAATATGATTGGGACAAAGGTGGGTGAGGTGGAAATTCTGGTGGCCTCTGATTTCAGTCAAAATGCTTGACATATGTAGAGATAGGAAGGGCCATTACTTATTTGTAAAGTGGGAAGTGGGGGGCTAAAAAATTTATCTTTGGCAGTTTGTATGCCTCTAATGTAACCCAGGGCCCTTTCTTTGATTGGGCTGCTCAAGTGATGGGAACGTTTGCGGAGGGAAGGATCTTGGTAGTGGGGGTTTCAATTTGGCCCATAATCCAAGGAGCACACACTCTGGGGCATCAGGCGTTTTAGAGCGTGGGTGAGTCTCTTTAAGATGGTAGATTTATGGCATATGAAGCACCCTGGCGAGTGTGATTATACTTATTACTCTGGGGTCCATGATTCTTATATGCGCAAAGATTAATTATGGGGTGGCCAAGACCTAGTGGGAGCCAAATGAGAGTGCCAAATCTCGGATAGGACTTGATTGGACCATGCCCCCATGTGGGTGAGGCTGGGGCTTGGGCACTCCTCATGCCTGCAGGGAGTGGGGCGGCTCAATGCCACCCTCTTGGAGGATCTGGCAGCCTGTGCTCAACTTAGGGGGTTAATTAAGGACTATAGGCTATTCAATGATATCGGGGACTGTAAATCTGACTTAGTTTGGGATTGTTTGAAGGCAGTGATGTGGGGTCATTTGATAAGCCTGGGTGCTCAAAGAATGGGACAGAGCCCTGGATTTCCTCCATGAGGAGACTGAATGGGTGGAGTGGCAATTGAAGCAGGCTAGTCGGGATCCTCACCTGAAGGTGCCACTGGCGAGTAAGAAAAAAAGTTTGCTCAATCTTCAGTTGACAGAGATAAGGTGGGCATTGCATCATTGGGACAGGTACACTTTGAATGTGGGAATAAGGCTGAGAAGCTATTGGCTTTTAAGCTGAGGAAGGCCCAATCTTGTAATATAATTTGGAAAATAAGGGACCGGCAGGGGTTGGAGTTATTCGATCAGGAGGATATCTAACAATGATTTGTGGAATTTTATAGAGAACGCTACACCCCAGAATGGGAGGCTACGTCTGATCAAATGAGCGACTATTTAGTGTAGTTATTCACCTGTAACAGGTGTTCTCCGGGGACAGCAGGAATCAATCCTCATATATGGGTGACGTTGGCGCAGACGGAGCCCTCGCAGAAGCATCCCCCCAGCTTTCAAAGAAAGCCTTTGGGAGATGCCACTACGCATGCGTAGTCCCCTTCCCACTCAAGGGTGCCATCTTGCTCAGTCAAATGACATAGCTAAAAAACAGCAAAAAAAACAAAATATATGGTAAAGAAGAAACTCCAAGGGGAGGAGGGAAAGTTTTGAGGACTGATTCCTGCTGTTCCTGGAGAACACCTGTTACAGGTGAGTAACTACACTTTCTCTGGGAACAAGTAGCAAGTCAGTCATCACATATGGGACTCTAGCTACAGACTACCGAAAGCCCATAGAGAAAAAACAGAGTTACCTTCAGGGGAAGCAGTGAGCAGCAGCAATCGAGTCTGCAGGTGCAGACTGCAGTAAGACCCGTGTGTCCGAAGGAAACCAGCACTCTGGTAGCCTGAATACAGAAGGGCCGGAGGGTAGGAGTTGCCTGGACCCCGAAAAGATTACAGAGCACGGCCTAGCCGAAGGCACTGTCCTGTCTGGACTCCCTCTACAAGCAATAGTGTGCTGCAAAGGTATGAATGGAAGACTAGGTGGCGGCCTGGCAGATGTCCACCATTGGGATGGAGCGCAGGTTTCCCACAGAGACTGTCATGGCCCTGGCACGGTGCGCCGTGACCCGGCTGCCAAGTGAAAGCCCTGCCTACTCATAGGCGAGGGTGATACACTCTGCCACCCAGGTAGATAGCGTATGCTTGGTCACCGCTTTCCCCAGTCTACTGGGTCATACGAGATAAAAAGCTGAGCAGATTTATGATGGCCCTGGGTACATTGAATGTAGAAGGACAGGGCCCTCTTACAATCCAAGATTTGGAGGACTGTCTCCACCCTACCGGCGTGAGGCCTCAGGAAGAAGGTGGGGAGCACCACCTCCTGGTTGAGGTGAAAAGGCGATACCACCTTTGGAAAGAATTTGGGATGTGTGCGGAGCACAACCCTGTTCTTATAGAACCTGGTGTAAGGCGCCTCCGCCACCAAGACCTGGAGCTTGCTGACCCTGTGAGCAGAGGTGAGTGAAACCAGGAACACCACCTTCCACAAAAGGTGTCGCAGGTAGCCAGGGGCTCAAAAGGCGGGCAAGTAAGCTGCGCCAGTACGACACAGAGGTCCCACTCGGTCGCTGGGGGGCATACCAGGGGTTTCGATAAAAGGAGTCCCCTCATGAAGCGGGTCACCAACGAATGGGCTGAGAGGGGTTTGCCATCCACCGGATGGTGATGTGCCACCAGGGCACTGAGGTGTACTCTGACAGAGTTTGATTTGAATGGAGTGCGAGAGATGGAGAAGATACTACAGGACCAGGTGCACAGGACAGGAGAATGGGCTAATCCTGTGCTCTGCGCACCAGACTGAAAATCTGCGCCACTTGAAGGCGTATGCTTTCCTGGTGGAGGACTTACAGGAAGCCAGCAGGATCTTCTCCACTTCCTCTGAGAGGTTGAAAGGGCTAGGGTCACTCTTTCAGCAGCAACGCAGTCAGTGACAGGGACCCCAGATTGGGGTGCAAGAGAGAGCCCCCCTCTTGCGACAGGAGCCCTGGGGAGCTCCCCAATGGGATGGGAGTCTCCACCGACAGCCGGAGGAGTAACGGGAACCAAGGCTGCCTGGGCCATCAAGGGGCTATCAGGACCAGCAAAGCCTTGCTGTGGAGGGCCCTGAATAATGTTTTGGCAATTAATGGTGTGGGTGGGAAGGCATACATGAGACCTTCTGACCATGAGATGAGAAACGCATTTGCCACCACCCGGGAAGGGTGGGTTTGCCGAGAGCAGAAGCAGGGCAACTGATAGTTGTCTGGGCTGGCAAACAGGTCTATCCATGGTTCCCTCCAGAGGTGGAAAAGCCGGCTGGCTACTCGGAGGTTCAGCTACCACTTGTGCGGCTGGAGGATCCTGCTTAATCTGTTAGCCAGTGCATTGTCCCGGCCTGGCAGGTATACAGCCTGTAAGAGTATGCCCTGCTGGACTGCGTAGGAGCAGAGGGCCATTGCATCGCGGCAGAGGGAACGGGACCCCATGCCCCCCTTTCTTGTTTACAAAGAACATCGCCACCTGATTGGCTATGTAGGCGGAGGCAAAAGGCTCGGAGGGCTAGGTTTATCGCCCGTAATTCCAGAAGATTGATATGCTGGTTGCTCTCGCTCTGCGACCAGCTGCCCTAGGTGTTCCTCGCAGTGGGCTCCCCACCCCAGCAGGGAGGTGTCCTTCGTTAGGACCCTTATGGGGCATGGAGTCTGGAAGGGCATCCTTGCCTCAAGATACTGCGGATTTTGCCACTAGGTCAGGGATTCTGACAAGTGGCAGCCCTCATGTGGAGGTGGGCATCTGGGGTGACATGGACAATGGAGGCCATGTGTCCAAGTAGGCACAGCAGGAGCTGAGCGGACACCAATGGATGGCGTTGTATGTCCAGGACCAGAGCCCTGAACTGGGCAGCTCGGTCCCCTGGAAGGAAGGCTTTTGCCTGGAGGGTGTCTAGTCTTGCCTCTATGAACTCCAGACACTGTGTCGGGAGGAGGTGGGACTTGGGGTAGGTTATTACAAATCCCAGATTTTGCAGGACCTGTATGGTACGTGCAGTTGCCTACTGCACGTCTGAGGCTGTGCCTCCCTTTATGAACCAATTGTCCAGGTAGGGGAAGACAAACACCCCCTGGAAGCGGCGGAAGGCGGCCATGACTGCCAAGCACCTCGTGAAAACCCTTGGGGTGGAAGCCAAGCCGAAAGGCAGCACCCTGTACTGGTAATGGCTGGCCCCCACCATGAACCTCAGGTACTGCCTGTGTTTGGGGTGAATGAGGATGTGTGTGTAGTCATCCTTCAGATCCAAAGAGCATAGCCAATCTCCCTGCTGGAGATAAGGCAGCAATGTTCCAAGGGAGAACATCTTGAACTTCTCCCTCACCAGAAATCTCTTCAACTTGCGCAGGGCGAGGATGGGCCTTAGGCCCCCTGTTCTTTTTGGTATGAGGAAGTACCTGGAGTAGAACCCCGAGCCCCTGAGATGGTGGGGAACTGGTTCTACCGCTCTTTTCTCGAGAAGATCTGACAGTTCCTTCAGTAGAAGATCCCTTGACCACTTGGAGTGCCCAAGAATTGGTGGTGATGGCTATCCACCTTTGGGCATAGTAAATGATACGTCTCCCTGTGGGCTGCTGACCTCCTTGGGGTAGAGAGGCTATGACCAAGGAGTCCAAAACTCCCCCCCTGGCTGGGCTGGGACTGACCCCTGGGGCTTGGGAGCCTTCTGCTTACGAGGGCCATGCCCATGTCCCTTGGCCTGCTGACCTTGCAGGGGAGCTGGGGAGGCCTGAAAAGATGGGTAGTTTCTATAAGCAGCCCCTTTCCTCGGTTAGAAGGGCTTTCTACCTGAGCCCTTCCATCAGGGAGGGGCAGCGGTCTTTTTAGAGAGCCATCATCATGAACTCGGTCTCCAGCTCGGCAGCCTTGTCGGTCATGGGTTTATTTATTTATTTACATTCTCTTATATACCGCGCTATTCTGCATCAGTGCGGTTTACATTGAACAAACTGAAATTACATTGAACAGGGCATTATAACTTGGAGATAACTATTTTACAGTGAACATTTGCCAAAGAGGTTCTCTCCTTAGCATGGGACGTCGACCAATTTGTCCTGAACCCTTTGCTCAAGGTTGGACAACCGTAGCCAAGCCTGGCATCGGGCACTGATGACCACCGCCATTACTCGAGCCGCCGACTCGAAGCCGTCATAGGCTGCCTGAGACATAAACTTGGAGCACTCATAGACGGTTTTGGCTGGTTCTTGAACCGCTGCAGGGATTCTTCGGAACAACCAGCAGAGAACCCATCGAGTTCCTTCGCCAGGTCTCTCAGGTACATGCCCATATACAGCTGGTATGCCTGGATCCGGCTGATGAGCATCGAGCCTTGGTATCACTTTCTGACAAGGGCGTCCAGGGTGCGTGCCTCCCTGCTGGGGGGCACCGAGGAGTGCATCTTCTGACTCTTCAGGCGACGCATGGCCGATTCCACCACAATAGGGAGGAGTGTTCTAGTGGTTAGGACAAGGTACTTCAAGCCGGAGGGCCGGGGGTTCAAGTCCCACCTGGGGACAGCAATCACAGGCCGGAGGGACTGGGATTTCTAGTCCTACAGGCACTCCTTGTGGTCTTGGGCAAGCCACTTAACCCTCCATTGCCCATGTTCCCTGTAAGTATTAGCGTATGTGTCTCATATCCCCTCGTGTTAAATGTATCCCCCAATTGACCGCTTTGACCCGGTGAAAAGCGGGATATAAATACAGCTAAATAAATAAATAGAGTTGTGACTTCTGGAAGCCCGGGCTCCAGCGGACTCGAAACATCGGGTCGAGCCGCTTGTTCACCACCGGCACTGATGCCAGTGTCTTCCACATACAGAGCATTAGCCATTCCATGATGGGGGGGATGGCATCGTAAGTGATTCCCTCGGAGGGGCCTCGTATTGGAGGATTTCTAGCTCCTCCGTCCGAGGGTCCTCCTCCGATTCTGTTGGGAATGCTAGGGCCTTGGACATGTCCCCGACGAAGTCGAGGAACGCCATGTCGAGTGGGAACCAATGCCAGAGCTTCGAGGGAGGGGAGTCCGAGGGGACGTAGCGGTGGCGACAGGTGTCCGGCAACTCCTTGTCCTCTGTTTCTCAGTCAGAATAGTCCATCGAGGACTCGAGGGAAGGGTGGCTCGCGGGCTCCGGGGCTGATCCCTGCCTGTGGCCCTCGGAGGCCCTGTGGCCAGTGCCGAGAACACTGGCTGGGGAAGATCTAGACCCCATGGAACAGGAACCAGATTGAGACCTCGGCCAAGGATTGACTTGAGGTCAAAGGACCTCAAGGATTGGCTCAGCCTCCGAAGAAGTCCCCGACATCGAGGGCCAGGTGGTCTGGGTGGAGGAACCAGTGGTACCGGACAACAGCACCCACCACTGCTGGTCCATGAAGGCAGACAACCTGCGCTCCAGGGCTGCCATTCTGGACTCCAGGCCAGAAGGCTCTGCAGCCATCAGCACGGGCACCGAAGGAATTGGGCCCACTGCCGGATCCCCCGAGGGGGAGTCCTCGATGAAGATGGTGTCAGGTGACCGAGGCCAGCCCAAGGTAGAGTCCTTTCACGGGACCTTCGCAGGTCGCTCCTTCTCCGATCCCTCGGACAAATGTCTAGGACTGCGGGACTTGGCTCGGGACTTACCCGGCTTGTCCGAGTCATCCAGGGACGTCGCCTTTGAGTCTTTCTTCTTCTTCTTGAGTTCCCTCGAGGGACACCCCCTTTCCGAGGAACCACGGCGTCGGTCGGGGTCTGTAAAGCTACCGTGGGATTCCGCAGTTTCGGAGGAGGCCTTGGCCTTCGGAGGTATCGTGAACTCTGGGAAAAACATCATGCTGCTGCTGCTGGCGGCTCTTGAGGGCCTTAGTGGACATCATCTTACAGAGACCGCATTTCTTGGGGTCGTGGTCCGGTCCCAGGCAATGAAGGCAGCAGTCGTGTGTGTCAGTCAGGGACATTATTTTGGCACATCGATCACACTTTTTAAAATCACTGGTAGCCATGGGAGAAAAACGTATCCCAGCAAAGTCGAAGACCCGCTGTGCTGCCAGTTGAAAAAAAGGCGCGAAGGCACCAAGGAGTAAAAAGACTACAAACCCGAGACTCAATGCCGGGGTAGCGGGCTTAGGTGAAGAGGATCGGTGCCCTACCGGAGGAGAGTATGAAACTCAGGTCAAGAAAATCAATTTTTTCCAGGAGAAGAGCAGACAGACGTCCGCAGAAAAAAGGAGACTGAGCAAGATGGCAACCTTGGGCGGGAAGGGGACCATGCATACGTGGTGGCATTTCCCAAGGCTTTCTTTGAAAGCTGAGGGGATGCTTCTGCGAGGGTTCCATAGGCACAATCACCCATATGTGAGGACTGACTTCCTGCTTGTTCCCAGAGAACGGGGCTGCGACCTTCTTTGTATCTCTGAGGAGAAGAGTATCTTGGGCCACCCTATTTCGGCGGTTGAGATACACCAGATTATTTAGGGGCTTCCATGTTCTAAGGCACCTGGGCTTGTTAGATACACACATTTTTTCTATAAGACTTTCCAAGATCAGCTTGTGGATCTCTTGGTGAGAGTCTACAACAGCTTCTTAGAGAGAAATGGGTGTTATGATTTTGCAAAAGGAAGGAAAGGATCCGTCCTTATGTGGCTCCTATTGCCCTATTTCCTTACTGGGTATAGACCAGAAAATTTTTGCCAAGGTGCTAGCAAACTGCTTACAACCTTTGCTGCCCAAGCTGGCACATAACAACCAATCTGACTTTGTGCCAGGCAGGCGATGTGCAGACAATGTCTGGAAAATCCTTAATTTAATTTGGAAGGCTAAAGACGGGGGTGGGGTGGGGGGAAGGTGTCCATCCCTTCTCCTTACTGTGGATGCAGAGGCAGCCTTTGATAGGGTCTATTGGCCATATCTATTTCAGTTCATTAAAAAAATGGGTCTTGGAGGGCCCTTCCGACATTGGATTAAAGTATTGTATTGTCAGGGCTATATCCAGCCACTAGCACTGCATTTCTGGGTCAGACGGATAGCATGGAGGCTAACCGGACAATGGCAATATTCAGCTGCTGCCCAGTTAGCTTCAGTGGTGAAAGTTATGTGAGCCTTTCAGGTACTTAACTTTCACCACTGAGGGATAATCGGCTAACAGCTGAATATCGCCGCAAGCCAGTTATCCCGGATGCTGCCCTCTGATCCACACCCAGAACACCCCGTTGATAGCCAGTTAGTATCGGGGTGTTCAGAGGTGGCACCCAGGGATATTCAGTGGCACGAACCACATTAGTGCCACTAAACAAGCCAGTCACGGTGATTAGCATGATTAACAGGTCGACTATGAAAATGCCCCCCACTGTCTTTAAGGTGAGGTCTTTCGCAGAAGCTCTCTTCAGAGGCTCAAAGGGTGCCATGGACAGCACCTGAAAGGCCAGATTAAGATTCCATTCCAAGACTACTGCCCTGCAGAGAGGGCGTGAGTCACACCCTTCAGAAAGCACACAACATCTGGGTGAGCACCTAAGGAACAATCCTCCAGTCATCTCTGAAAATATGCAAGAGCTGCCACCTGCACCTTCAAACATGAAATACACAGATTCTTCGGCCCGGAATGCAAAAACACTAAGATCATGGCCAGCGCTATCATTAGACTGCCAGATTGATTGTTATGTGCCAGCTTGGGCAGCAAAGGTTGCAAGCAGTTTGCTAGCATCTTGGCAAAAATCTTCTGGTCTATACCCAATAAGGAGTTCCCGAGACTGCCTAGGGTGCCGGCTCTCTAAGGGTGCCCATTGCTGCCTCTGTTGCCCTTCATTGAGACCTATAGTGACAGCAATGGATTGAAACAGCCCCATGGTACTTACCTGCAAATTTTGGCGTCTCGGGCTGTCTGTGTCTGACTGCTCTGGTGGCCGACTTCCTGTTTGCATGGGGGTAGAAGAGGTTCGCCTAGGGCGCCTCATCTCCTTGCGCTGGCCATGGCTAAGATATTAGAGGTGGATGTTTCAAAAGGGGAAATTACCCACTCAGCAGATCAAACCTCAAAACACTCTCCACACCCTAGCCTAAGCTACAGAAGTCTACATCCACCTGCATGAAGATTCTGTTTTGCTTATAGCATCAAAAGGAGGACTCTGAGTGTTACACTTTTCATTCCCCCTTCACGATTGACACAGGCCACCACTGTAGCATTGTCCGAATACATTTTTACAGCTCTGCTCTTCATTAGGGGTAGAAAGGCCTGGAGAGCTTTCCAAATGGCTCGCATTTCCAAGAGACTGATGAACAGAGATGGATGCTTCCTGGTCTACCAGTGGGCTCCCCAGCCTATGAGTCTCACATCCATAGTGACAACTAGCCAGTCTGAGGCCTCCAAAGCCACTCCCTTCAACAAACGTTGAGGATTCAACCACCAGTTCAGGCTGGATTTGGCTTTTTCTGTCCATGGAATCTGCTTCTCAGCGCTCAGAGTACAGCTGCCAGCAGATCAGCAAGAAATTCTGCAGCATTCACTTATGTGCTCAGGCCCACGGCACAAAATCCATGGAGCCCAGGCCTGCATATAATTCCAAGCTCTTGGGGCTGCTATGGCAGCCAGGACCCATCCTCTGCTCCCAGGTACTCCCAACACTGAGAAGAGATCAACTTCCTGCTCTCGAAATTGACTACCCAGTCGAGGGACTGCAACTGCTGAATCATATGACAGGTCACTAGCCTGCTCTCCACTTCAGACTTGACCTGATCAGCCAGTCATTCAGATAAGGATGGACCAAAAGCGTAGTTACTCACCTGTAACAGGTGTTCCCTGGGAACAGCAGGAATCAGTCCTCACATATGGGTGATATCGGCGCCGACGGGGAGATACACCACACATGCGTGGTCCACTTCCCACCCAAGGATGCCATCTTGCCTCAGTCTAATGACATAGCTAAGACGGCAAAAATAAAGTATGGTAAAGAAGCAACTCCAAGGGGAGGAAGGAGGGTTGTGAGGACTGATTCCTACTGTCCCCGAAGAACACCTGTTACAGGTGAGTAACTACGCTTTCTCTGGGAACAAGCAGGAAGTCAGTCGTCACATATGGGACTTTCCAGCTACAGGCTACCAAGAACCTGTAATCAAAAAATGCCACAGCGACCTGCAAAGGGTGAGCCGTGATCAGTAGCAGTTGAGTCCCTACTGAGAGACTCTCACAAGACTCCAGTGTCCAGCAGAAAACCAGCACTCCAGTAGCCTCAACACAAAATGGTCTAAGGGCAGGAGTTGCCTATACCCCGAAGAGATTATGGAGTATGGACTGGCGAAAGGTGCTGTGCTGTTGGGACTCCCTCTCCTGGCAGTATTGAGCTGCGAAGGTGTGGACCAAAGACCAAGTGGCGGCCCGACAGATCTCCGTCATGGGGACGGAATGCAGATTTGCCACTGAAGTAGCCATGGCCCTAACATGGTGCACTGTGATCCTCTGATCCAGTGAGATTCCTGCTTCCTTGTAGGCAAGAGTAAAGCAGTCCTCCACCCAGGTGGACAGAATTTGCTTAGTCACTGTGAGCCCCAGACGGCTGGGGTCATAGGATATGAAAAACTGTGGTGCTTTGCGGTGGCCCTGGGTCTGTTGCAGGTAAAAGGACAGGGCTCCTCTTACAATTCACATTGTGGCGAATAGTCTCCGCCCTACCGATGTGAGGCCTCGGAAAGAAGGCGGGGAGTACCACCTTCGGTAGAAACTTGGGGTGTGTGCAGAGCACCACACTGTTCTTGTAGAAACTCGTATAGGGGGGCTGTGCCATCAGAGCCTAGAGCTTGCTGACTCTGCGAGCTGATGCAAGTGCTACCAGGAAGGAGACCTTCCAGGATAGATACCAGAGGTGGCAGGTAGCTAGAGGCTCGAAGGAGGCTTAGTGAGCTGCGAGGGCACCACACTGAGATCCCACTCTGCCACTGGAGGGCAGATGGGTGGTTTAGATATCATGAGGTCCCGTAGGAATCGGGATACAAGGGGCTGAGCCGAGAGGGGTTTTCCCTCATCTAGATGATGATGCGCTGTAATGGCGTTCAGGTGTATTCTGACCGAATTAGACTTCAGTCCCACCTGCAATAAGTGAAGCAGATACTGGGGAACCATTTGTACTGAGCAGGAAAACGGATTTGCCCATCTTTCCACACAGCACACCGAGAATCAGCACCACTTGAAGGCGTATGCTCTTCTAGAGGCCAGAAAAATCTCTTCCACATCCCGTGGGAGGTTGAAGGGAGCTAACACTACTACCTTTCAGCAGTCAAGCCATGAGTGAGAAGGATCCCAGATTGGGGTGCAGGAGAGAGCCATGCTCCTGTGAAAGTAATCATGGATGTTGCCGATAGGAGAGGAGTAGTGGGAACCAGAGATGCCTGGGCCACCGAGGGGCGATCAGCACTAGCGATGCTCTGTCGCACTGAACTTTGAATAGTGTCTTGGCTACCAGTGGTGTCGGTGGGAAGGCATACATGAGGCCTTCCATCCACAGGACGAGGAATGCATTCGCTGCCACCCAGGACGGGTGCGGCTGGCACAAACAGATCAGGACAACTATGTGTTGTCCGAACAGGTCCATTGAAGGGACACCCCAGAGATGGAACAGCCGTGAGGCTATCACTGGATCGAGTCGCCACTCGTGCAGCTGGAGGACCCTGCTAAATTTGTCCACCAGGGTATTGTCCTGGCCCGGGAGGTACACTGCCCTTAGGAGCATCCCTCTGCCTGCAGCATAGGAGCAGAGAGCTACTGCCTCCTGGCAGAGGGGGTATGATCCTGTACCCCCCCCCCCCGTTTGTTCACATAAAAGACTGAGAACTGACTGTCGGTCTGGATCAGCACCGCGTGGTGTTGGAGTTGGTGGTGGAAGGCTCAGAGGGCTAGGTATATTGCCTGTAGTTCTAGCAGGTTGATTTGCAACTGGGATTCCTCCTTGGACTAGCAGTCTTGCATCTGGGAGGCTACCACAATGCCCTCCCCAGCCCATTAGCGAGGTGTCTGTGGTGAGGACCTTCTAGGGGATGGATGCCTGAAGGGTATCCCAGCCTGAGGGTGGCATGGATTCTGCCACCATCCGAGGGAGTCCGCCAGCTGACAGATCATCATCATCATCTCTGTCCTTGAAACTGCCTGTGGCTTGAGTCCACTGAGAGCGGAGGCACCATTGGGCTGCCCTCATGTGCAGGCGGGCATATGGGGGTCACATGGACCATGGAGGCCATGTGTCCCAACAGGCGAAGTAGGAGCCGGGCAGGTAGCATCTGGCATCGATGTACCTCTGCAGCTTACTCCCTGAGGCATTCTGACCTCTCCTGGGAGAGGAAGGCTTTTGCCTGGAGGGTATCTAGTTGTGCCCCCATTTATTTTTATTTATTTATTACAATTTCTTATATACCGCGCTATTTAGCATCAGTGCGGTTTACATTATAACTTAACGACCATAACAACAAGCTGTCAGGTTTACATCGAACAGGAGTATAAACATGGAAAACAGGGTCAACTATATACATAATCTATTTACATTGGAAGGATAGATAAAAGTCAGATAATGCATGTAGGTCTTTTCTAACTAAATTGGGTCAATTCCTGGAGGGTATATCTAGGATCAATTGCTGTCAGGTAAGTGAATTCTAGGTGCTGGTCTGGAGTGAGGTGAGATTTGGAGTAGTTTATGATGAACCCCAGTTTATGATGAACCCCAGTTGCTGTAGAGCATTGATGGTGCGCCCAGTGACGCATTATGACTCTGCAGCCGTGTCCCCCTTTATGAGTCAGTCATTCAGACAGGGGAAGATGAAGATCCCTTGCAGCCGGAGGTGGGCTGCGACCACCGCGAGGCACTTTGTGAAGACTCTTGGCAATGAGGCCAGACCTAAGGGCAGCACCCTGTATTGGTAGTTCTGTCCCCCCACCACGAATCGGAAGTATTTTCTGTGGCTGGGATGAATTAGGGAATGTAAGTGTAGGCATCCTTTAGGTCTAAGGAGCACAGCCAATCTCCCTTCTGGAGGAATGGCAGTAGTGTCCCAAGGGAGAGCATCTTGAACCTCTCCCTGACCAGAAACCTGTTGAGCTCTCGCAGGTCCAGGATGGGCCTGAGGTCCCCTGTCCTCTTGGGGATGAGGAAATACCTGGAGTAGAAGCCTGTGCCCCAGAAATGTTTTGGCACTGACTCCACTACTTTGCCGTTAATTAGGCCTGCTAGCTCGGTAAGGAGCAGTGTCTGGTGAAGGAGAGGCCTGGTATGTTCTCCTGAGAGTACGAGGGTGGCACCCCTGTAGGTGGAGGAGGTAGCCCTTCTTGATCACTTGCAGCACCCAGGTATCAATGGTGATGGCTATCCACCTGTGGGCAAACAGGGCTTGGCGCTCCCCTGTGGGCAGGGAGGTTGCGCCCAGGCAGTCAAAACCTCCCCCCAGGCTGGGCCGGAGCTAGTGCCTGGGACTTCGGGGCCTTCTATTTTCTGGGACCAAGTCCCTGGCCTTTTTTGTTGTTGGCCCTGTTGAGGGGCCAAGAAGGCCTGGAAGTGCGGTGTACCACTAAAGCCCTCTTTCTTCTTAAGGAAGAATGGTTTTTTCCCAGGGGCTTTCTTCTGGGGGTATACAGAGGTCATCTTTGAGATCCTGGTTCTCGTCACATACTCTGTCTCTATCTCTGCTGCCTTATCCGGCATGGGCTTCCTGAATAGGTTTTCTCCTATACAGGGGACATCAATCAGTTTGTCCTGCACCCATTTTTCCAGGTCGGACGTCTGCAGCCATGCCTGGCGTTGTGCTCCGATGCCTGTGGCGGCCACCCTGGCCGATGACTCGAAGCCATCGTAGGCTGCCCGGGATAAAACCTTTGAGCATTCTTTTACTGCTGAGATCTGGGTCTTGAACCTCTGTAGGGGTTCCCCACTGAGCCTGCCGAGAATCCACCAACAAATGAGTTTTTTGGCTTTTAAGTCTGTGCAGGGACAACTCCACAACCATGGAGTTGTGGAGAAGCTTGGTCTTTTGAAACTCAGGGCTTCGTGTACCCGGTACATGGCGTCGAGGCGTCTACTAACGATTAGTACTGACGCTGGTGTTTTCCACATCCGGAGGAGGCAGTGGTCAAGAATCGGGGGCACTGGGACCGTAAGGGTTTCCTTCGGGGGTGCCTCGTATTGGAGTATCTCCAATTCCTCAGTGCGGGGGTCCTCCTCAGCCTCGATAGTGAGAGCCTTGGTCATGTCCCGCACAAAATTGAGGAACGCAACATCATTGGGTGGGAACAGCATCGGGTCTTCGGGGGAGACGGGTCCTAGGGAACGGCTCAGTGTTGCCT
The DNA here is from genome assembly GCA_033557465.1 of Ichthyophis bannanicus. Classification (NCBI taxonomy): domain Eukaryota; kingdom Metazoa; phylum Chordata; class Amphibia; order Gymnophiona; family Ichthyophiidae; genus Ichthyophis; species Ichthyophis bannanicus. The sequence continues at coordinate 8,523,370 of CM066041.1, forward strand.
CGTGTCCGGGGACTTTTCATCCTCGGTCTCTCATTTGGGCTTAAATTCCGAGTACGAGTCCAATGCCGCATGATCACCTCAGTCAAGGACCACTCCTGCCGGTCCGTGACCTCTGGAGGATTGTCGGTCCGAGCTGCGGGCACTCGCTGTGGAGGACCAGTGTCCCAAGTAACGGGACCATAATCTTGACTGGGGTTTCTCTTGAGGTCGGTGGTTCTCGAGGACTGGCTCGACGTCCGGGGAAGTCCTCGATGTCGAGGGTCCCGTCGTCGGGAGAGATGAACCAGACGAGCCAGACATGAACGCCTGGTGCATGACCACTAGGGCAGATATACTGCTCTCTAGGGCTGCCATTCTGGTCTCCATACCAGTTGGCTCCGCAGCCTTCAACATGGGCATAGAGGATTTTGGGCTCTGCATCGGTACTGTCGAGGGGGAGTCCTTGATGAGGATGGCCTCGGAGGTCCAAGGCTGGTTGGCGGGTGCCAACGACTCCTTTCAGGGTAGCTTGGAAGGCCGCTCCTGCCCTGACTCCTCGGACTCATGCTTGGGACTGCGGGTCTTGGAATGGGGTTTCCCCTCTCTTCCGAGATCCATCCTCCAGGGTAGTCTTCAAGGGTTTCTTCTTCTTGTGCTCCACCTCCAGGGATTTCCATTTGGAGGAACCACAGCCGTGGACTCCAAGGAGGCTTTGGAGCATGGTGTCACCGGAGACTCCAGCGCAGAGTCGGACTTCTGAAAATTTTTTTCCTGCTGCTCTTTAAGGCCTTTGAGGTCATGGTTCTGCAGATCTCGCAGTAAGAGTTGTTCTGCTCCAGGCCGAGGTATCGGAGGTAGCAGTCATGAGGGTCGGTGAGTGACATCATTTTGCCATACCGGTCACACTTTTTGAAGCCACTGGAGGCCATTTGAAAAAGGGGGTTCCCGCTGTCCGACAGGGGTTCGAGGCCTTCAACTAAAAGGGCACGAACGCCAGTCGAGGAACACCTCAATGAAAATATGAGAAAACAAATAGACAAACCCGAGAAGTGACGCTGAGGTGAGCTGGCTCTGGGCTGGGAAGGAACTGGTACACAAACCAGACAAAACTTAACAATAAAAATTGGACTTTTCTGGGGAAAACTGGACAATGTCCATTGGGCTCCGCAGAAAAAAGGAGAATGAGACAAGATGGCACCCTTGGGCGGGAAGTGGACCATGCATGTGTGGTGCATCTGCCAAAGGCTTTAGCTGGGGAGATGCTTCCACGCGGGCTCCATTGGTGCCAACGTCACCCATATTTGAGGACTCACTTTCTTCTTGTTTCCGGAAAATGCCATGATGTTATTGGACTTGATATGATCAATATTCTTTCTGCATCTACTGCACTGAACAGCTTATAGATTGTAGGTAGACAAGTTATTGGTCTATAATTGTTGATTTTGCTACTTGGGTCCCCTTTTGGAAGGAGAAATGTTCTTCCTGTAGTAAGCCATTGTGTCGTTAAATCTGGCTGCTTAAACATTTGATTTTTTTGCAATTCACCAGGTCTGAGTGGAGTGATGTTAACTGTTTGAGCCAAAAGTTGGTTACTCCCTCTGGTCCAGGACTCTTCCATTTTGGGGCTCGCTTTAACCTGCTTTCCAGCTCTTTTGTTGTTACTGCAGGCCATTCCATAAATTTGATGTTTGCTTTTTCTAAATGTTCCTGTATGCAGGGTAACCATTCTGCATCTTGATTGTGCTTTATAGGGTCCTCGTATAGTTTTCTCCAGAAGCTTTCTGTTTCGGCTTTGGTTTGTGGTGTTTTTATTATTATCTTAATATTCTTTCCTAGTTCCCTGTAGAATTGTTTTAGGTTCTCTCTAAATAGCTTATTTTGAATTTTTCTTTTGTTTTCTTCATATCTTCACAGTTTTTGCACTTCTTCTACTACTTTCAATTTATTTTTGGAACATATACATTTCAGGTCTTCTTCTATTAATGCAGCATGCTTCAGCTTGATGTCTTGGATCTTCCTTAGTATCTTTGATGATCTTAATCCTTTTAGATACCAGTCTATCAGGGATAACTCCACACGCAATGACTGTATTTTTCCCTTTTACCAAGGTGGAACCATTTTCTTTTTCTTTTGGCCCTGCACTTTAGCTGGTATTATTCTTGCAGTAATAATTTTAGCTGTACAATACTGAATTAATGATTTATTTTAGTGTTGTCAATAAATGGTCCCTTTATACTGGATATGATCTTGTTCATCTTTATAATCATACTTTTAACCTTAGGTGTTAATTTTAACTTGGGTAATCTTTCCCTTGCCTGAAACCCAGCATATTCATCTTTTCCATGTGGACTAGGAGTTTGATCTTGAATTCCTCCACCTCTGGATATTTCTCATCCCTTTCTTCTTCCTCTTCAGTTGATTGGTTGACCTGTCCTGTAGTTACCTCACTCTCCTGCAATTCCAGATCTCCAAGTTCCATCTCCCCCTCAACTGCTCTTTCTGTTTCTGTGTATTCCTTTCTTCTGGTACTCTCACCCAGGTTCCCACCTCCTTCCTGTATTTCTCCCTGTGAGGGGGACCTGTATATCACTCCAATGCAAATGGATTTCCCTTTCCCTCTGTTTAACCCAAGGTGCCTTCTCTCTCCCTTTTAAGTCCTGTAATTCTATAGTTTTAATATTACCTTTTACATATAGTGCCACTCCTCCTCCCCTTCTTCCTACCCAGTCCTTTCTGAATGAAGTATAACTTGGTATAATAACATGCCAGTCATGGTTGTCCGTGAACCATGTCTCTGTAACTGCCACTAAATCCAAGTCAGCCTCTTCCATTAAAGCCTCAACATCTGGGATCTTATTTCCCATGCTATGGGTATTTATACACACCGTTTTCCAGATGTTGCCACTTTTACCCATTTCTATAGAGGTATTTAATGTTTCACTTACTTGGGAGCTTTCTTCACCCATCCCCAATCAATCTAGTTTAACGTCCTCTTCAATAGGTTAGCCAGTCTGCAGCTGAAGACACTTCAACCCTTCTTGGACAGATGGACACCATCTCTGCTCTGCAGCCCTTGGATCATCATCCCATTGTCCAGGAAACAAAAACGCTCTCAGTGGTACCATCCACGCAGCCATGCATTCATCTCCAGGATGCAAGCTTCTCTGCCTTGGCCTTTACCCTCGACAGGGATGATTGAAGAGACCACCACCTGTGCACCTGTTTCACTCTCTGTCCCAGAGTCATGAAGTCACTTTTGATATGCTCAGAGGGATACCTAGCAGTATCATTTGTGCCAACATGGATGAGCAACATTGGATAATAGTCAATGGGCTTGATGCGTCTCAGCAAACTCTCCCTAACATCAGAGATTTTGGCACCTAGCAGACAGCACACCTCTATGGACATCAGGTCTGGTCGGCAGATGGACACTTCAGTACCTCTCAGAAGATAGTCAACAACCATCACTACCCTTTGCTTCTTTATGTTCACTGATTCTGCAACTTTGGGGTGCTTGAGCTCTGGTTCTTCTCTTTCCTGGGATGCTTTCACCTCTTCCACTTCCAGGGCTGCACACTGGTTCTTCAAGGTCTGGAGGAGTTGGAGTGTTGATTCTGCAGGCTCTGGTGACTCATGTCCAACTTTCTTCATTCTGTGGCCTTCCATCTTCACCTCTGTTGGAGAGTTTGGATGTTTCAAGAAGCATCTCATCAATGAACTTCTCACTGTCTCAAATGCTTCTCAGCCTCGCCACCTCTTTTCTGAGCTCCTCCTCTTATTTCCTCAGAGCTTGAGCATGCAGGCATCCTGCACATGGAACCGGTCCTTCAACTGGCATTGGGATCTCTGTCTGGTGTAATACAGATGCACAGGCAGAGCCTATGGAAGTAGAAAGAAAGGTGGATTTTACCTTTAAAAATGACAGTCAGCCAAAACACACAGCTCAGGGTCTGCACAAGAGAAGCAAGCAGAGAGAGGGAGCAGTTGAGCTGACACACCCAAGCTCTGACGTAGCAGCAAGCTTGGAGTTTGATTACTCTCACTTGCTTAGAAAAGCCGAGCCAAGCTTCAGAGAGCAAAAATATAAACGCTGCTCAGTAGCTCCAGAAAGGGAGGAGAAGGAGGCAGAGAAGGAGGGAAGCAGAAGGCCTGGCGGAAAGCAAAGAGGTGGAAGGAGTGGCAGAGAAGGAAGCAGTGACCAAGAAGGAGAGATTGGCACACGGAGAGCTTCAGAGAAGTGGAGAGGCTCAGAGACTTCAGAAGGTTGGAGACTCTGTGAAGAACCTGGTTGTAGTTTGGGAAGTGAGACTAAACGAGCAGAAGGAGAGAAGGCACAGCCAGTTACTAGGAACCTGCCTAGACGGAGAGAGTTGGGAGCCCTTCAGGTCTCACTGCCGGAGGAAAGGTCTCAAGGTCTATACAGGTGGGAACCTAACACTAAACCAGGGAAGTCAAGAGGCTCAGCTTGTACTAAAGAGCTAGGGCAGTGCTCTAGTCAGGAATTGAATGCAGAAAGGTATAAAGCATTGCCTAGCAGCTGGAGAGAACTAGGGGAGAGCCAGGGAAGAATCCCCACAGCCACAAACCTTATAAGAACATAAGATATGCCATACTGGGTCAGACCAAGGTCCATCAAGCCCAGTATTCTGTTTCCAACAGTGGCCAATCTAGGTCATATGTACCTAGCAGTTTAGAACATAAGAACATAAGATATGCCATACTGGGTCAGACCAAGGTCCATCAAGCCCAGTATTCTGTTTCCAACAGTGGCCAATCTGGGTCATACGTACCTAGCAGTTTCCCCAAGAGACACAAGTTCCACAATGCTTGTACTGGGTCAAGCATTGATATCTTCGGTCACTTCTTAATAATGGTTTATGGACCTTTCCTCCAGGAACTTGTCCAAACCTTTTTTAAACCCAGCTACACTAACAGCCTTTACTACATCCTCCGGTAACAAATTCCAGAATTTGATTACACGTTGAGTGAAAAAATATTTTCTTTTATTAGTCTTAAATAGTTTACCCTGTAGCTTCATTGCATGGCCCCTAGTCTTTCTATATTCTGATATCATAAACAATTGATCTACGTTTACCCGTTCCACTCCGTTCATTAATTTATAGACTTCTATCATATCTCCCCTCAGCCGTCTCTTTTCCAGGTTAAAGAGCCCTAACCTTTTTAGCCTTTCTTCATAGGAGTATCCTTCCATCCCCTTTACCATTTTGGTGGCTATTCTCTGAACCTTTTCTAAAATCGCTATATCCTTTTTAAGATACGGCAACCAGAATTGCACACAATATTCAAGGTGCGGTCTCACCATGGAACGATATAGAGGCATTATAATATCTTTTGTTTTAATTTCCATTCCTTTCCTTATCATACCTAGCATTCTATTTGCTCTCTTGGCCGCCGCTGCACACTGGGCCGAGGGTTTTAACATGGTATCCACAATGACGCCTAAATCTTTTTCCTGGGTAGTGGTTCCTAATGTGGAACCTTGCATCGTGTAACCATAGTTTGGGTTGTTCTTCCCTAGGTGCATAACCTTGCACTTGTTCACATTAAATTTCATCTGCCATTTTGATGCCCAGTCTTCCAATTTATCAAGATCCTCTTGCAATTTTTCACAATCCTCTTGGGTTTTAACAACTTTAAATAGTTTTGTGTCGTCTGCAAATTTGATAACCTCACTCGTTATTCCACTTTCCAGGTCATTTATGAATATGTCAAAAAGCAGCGAACCCAGCACAGATCCCTGGGGTACACCACTATTCACCTTTCTCCATTGGGAAAATTGGCCATTTAGCCCTACCCTCTGCTTTCTATCTTTTAACCAGTTCCTGATCCACAATAGTACACTGCCTCCTATCCCATGACTCTTTAGTTTTGCCAAAAGTCTCTGATGAGGGACCTTGTCAAAGGCTTTCTGAAAGTCCAGATACACAATATCAACCGACTCACCTTTGTCCACCTGTTTATTCACTCCTTCAAAAAAACATAACAGATTAGTAAGACAAGATCTTCCTTGTCTAAAGCCATGTTGGCTGTCTCCCATTAGGTTGTGACTATCCACATGCTGAGTAATTTTATTCTTTATGATGGTTTCTACCATTTTTCCCGGTACTGACGTCAGGCTCACCGGTCTGTAGTTTCCCGGATCACCCCTGGAACCCTTTTTAAAAATTGGTGTTACATTGGCGATCCTCCAATCTTCAGGTATTAGAGATGATTTTAATGATAGTTCACTGATTACTGATAGCAGGTCTGCAATCTCATATTTCAGTTCTTTCAACACCCTTGGATGTATACCATCCGGCCCAGGTGATTTGCTACTCTTCAGTTTATCTAATAGTTGTAAGACATCTTCCCGATGTATCAATATTTCCTTCAATTCTTCCGCACCTTTAAATACCACTTCAGTCATGGGTAACATCCCTACATCTTCCTCAGTAAAGACCGAAGCAAACAATTCATTCAGTCTCTCCGCTATCGCCTTGTCGCCTCTTAGTGCTCTTTTAACCCCTTTATCATCTAATGGACCAACTGACTCTCTCACAGGTTTTTTGCTACGAATGTACTTGAAAAGGTCTTTATTTCGCGTTTTTGCTTCCTCACCATCTAGAACTGTACCCAGGGGAAACGCCCCAGTTCTTAGAGAGAGGTTATTCCAAGCATAGCAGTAACAGCTTGAAACAAAGCTCAGTAAGCCCTGAGGCTGAGGAGATGCAATGGGAATTTAACTCTGCTGACTCAGAAGAAATTCCAATGGATTGTACGCTCTGTCTCGCAGATGACATTAAATCCCTTCGCTAAAGATTTGGATGAATGAGCTGAGATAAAATAGAGGAAAGGAATCTTCTTCTTTGAGGAAAAAGGAAGAAGCTGTTTTGATTTACTCCTTTGTGGTAGAGGAAAATACCTTGCACGTTTTGGAAGCCAGGAGTATAAAAATACAGCTATTTTGTTTCTGTAAATAACCTTCAAGCAAAGCTCCTGTAAATAGTACAGTTTGTTCTGCACTAAGTCTGTTTGGGAAGGGGAATAAATTTTCTTGTCAATTTTTGCCTAACACTTGACTCACAGCTATCCTTTTATCAGAGGACTAAAACCTACCACTCCCATAAGGCATAGCGGGAGTAAAAGCTATAGTCATTTTCTGAATAAAGGACATCATGGCAGCCCCAACCCTCTGACCCCTAGGCGGAGGGCTGGGGGGCGTATGACACTGGACAGAGGCAAAGCTGTAATGGGGGCAGCAGCTTTGGCAATACGATTTTTCCCAGCCATTGTTCAGTTGATGGAGCTTTGGTATCTGTTGAAGCAAAAGAGAGAGACCTACCAAAGTCCCTACCTACTCCTCAGACCTGTAGACACTTATACAGTGTGTTCTAACCCAAAAATGATCAGTGGGATATCCCAGGGATCAGCTTAAATCCATATATTTCAGTATCCTTGAGGGGGAAAAAAGCATGGTCATTTGTAGATATGAAAATCTGTATTAGGGTGAAAAAATGAAAGAGGACTTGTTACCTTGTGCATAGCTGTTTACTTTCTGCATTTCTAGTTTCATTCGATTCAGCCTTTGTTTCAATTCTACCTTGTCCACAGCATTACAGCAATTCAGATCACCTTCCATGACTGAGAAAAACTTAGCCTGAAAAAGATAAGTGGCCAGCTCTTTATAAGGTTTATGGTGAAATTAGACTTTACCTGCTAGTTTTCTTTCCTGTAATCCCTCCAGTCCAGACAAGTGGGTTATGCTCACCAACCAGCAGGTGGAGACGGAGAAACACAAGCTCTCAGTTCAGTACAAGTAACCTGTGCAAACTGACCTGAGCCAGTATTTTGACACTCACCAAGCAGAGACTAAAAACTGAGCCCCAAGACTCCCACTCTCTACTAGGCAAAAGCTCCCCAAAAGGGGCCCCTCTGCGGAATATGTCCACCAAGCGGATGCCTTGCCCAAAGGATTCTGTCCTCTTTAAAATCCTCACTGAGATTTTATTTCATTTTTGTATAATTTTTTGTTTGTTTTGCAATAAACAGCCTCGTGAAAAAACAAGCACCAACCTAACACAGGAACCAGAGCTTGCGGAACACGACACGACTGCATGTCTGCTCCTACCAAAAACTCTCGAGCAAAAACATGCCCGACCCACTAACAGACTGAAAACTTCCAGGGAGAGTCCTGGACTGGAGGGACTATAGGAAAGAAAATTAGCAGGTAAGGTCTGATTTCACCTTCCAAGGCATCCCTCCAGTCCAGTCCAGACAAGTGGGACATAGCAAAGTAGTACCAACGCAGGGTAGTGCTGCACATAGGAATGAAGGGATGACCAGGTGGCCACCCAACAGATGTCCAGAGGAGGCACCCTCCCCACTTCAGCCTAGGAAGAAGACTGAGCCCTCGTCGAATGAGCACGTAGGCTTGCAGGTGCCTGCTGCCTCTTCAACAAATAAGCTGATAGGATAGCTTCCCAGATCCAACAGGCGATGGAGGCCTTAAAGGCTGCATCCCCCTTCCAGGTTCTGCTGAAGAGGATGAAAAGCCTCTCCGAGCATCAACATGGCTGTGTCACTGCCAGGTACCTCTTCAAGGCTCTACGGACATCCAAGTTATGCAAAAGGGAGGCCTCCGGCAAGTCCCGCTAACCTGAGAAGGTCAGGGACACTACTAGATTGAGATGAAATTCCGAAACCACCTTGAGCAAAAAGGAAAGCACCATCCATAAGGCCACCTTTTCTTTGGAAAACACTAGACAGGGCTCTCTGCAGGAGAGAGCCTGCAACTCCAAGACCCGACTGGCAGAACAAATTGCCATAAGAAAGACAACCTTCAAGGTCAAATCTTTGACTGAGGCATTCCGAAGTGGCTCGAAGGGAGGACCACTCAGGGCAGAAAGCACTAAGTTAAGGTCCCAGGCAGGCAGGGCCGGCCCGTCCATTGAGCAAGAATGTTTTTTGCACAGGGCCCCGCGTTTCGGGGGGGCCCCGCGCAAAGAACATTCTGCTTTTTTTTCTTAATTAAATAAAAAAAAAAAAAAAGCTGGCCGCTGCCGCGGCGGCGGCATGGAGTGTCCCGCGGGGCTCCCTCTGCCCGGCGGAACTCTCCCAGCGCGGCTGAGCCCCTCTGCGCCGGCTTGCAGATACGCGAAGGGAGAGTGTCTCCCTCGCGTCTCTGTTAAGCCCGCAGGGGCTGATGGGAAGCAGGGGCTGATGGGAAATTTCCCATCTGCCCCTGCGGGCTTAACAGAGACGCGAGGGAGACACTCTCCCTTCGCGTATCTGCAAGCCGGCGCAGAGGGGCTCAGCCGCGTCGGGAGAGTTCAGCCGGGCAGAGGGGGCCCCGCGGGACACTCCATGCCGCAGCAGCCAGCTTTTTTTCTTTTTTTAAATTGCCATGAGCCGATGGGGGGGGGTTTAAGACTGGCAATGGGCTGGGGGGGTTAAGACTGGCAATGGGCTGGGGGGGGTTAAGACTGGCAATGAGCGATGGGAGGGGTTAAGACTGGCAATGGGCTATGGGGGGGTGGGGTTAAGACTGGCTATGGGGGGGTTAAGACTGGCAATGGACTGTGGGCTGATGGAGGCTGTCTGGAAATGGGGTGATAGGGGGTTAGGACTGGTAATGGGCTATGGGGGGGTTAAGACTGGCAATGGGCTATGGGGGGTGGGTTAAGACTGGCAATGGGCTATGGGGGGGTTAAGACTGGTAATGGGCTGCGGGCGGATGGCGGCTGTCTGGAATTGGGGTGATGGGGGGTTAGGACTGGTAGTGGGCTGATGGGGTGGGGTTAGGACTGGTAATGGGCTATGGGGGGGTTAAGACTGGTAATGGGCTGTGGGCTGACGGGGCCTGTCTGGAAATGGGATGATGGGGGGTTAGGACTGGTAATGGGCTATGGAGGGGGGGGGCTAGGACTGGTAATGGGCTATGGGGGGGGGTTAAGACTGGTAGTGGGCTGATGGGAGGGGTTAGGACTGGTAATGGGCTATGGGCGGGGTTAGGACTGATAATGGGCTATGGGGGGGCTAGGACAGGAAATGGGCTGATGGGGAGGGGTTAGGACTTGAGGTGGGCTGATGTGGTTAGGACTGGTAATGGGCTGTGGGCTGATGGGGGGGTTTAGGACTGGCAATGGGCTATGGGGGGCTGACTGGAAATGGGCTGATGGGGGGTTAGGACTGGAAGTGGGCTGATGGGGGGTTAGGACTGGTAATGGGTTATAGGGGGGGCTTAAACTGAAAAGGGGGTGATGGGGGTTAGGACTGGAAGTTGACGGGGGGCTAGGACTGGTAATGGGTTGGGGGGTTGCTAGGACTGGAAATGGGCTGAGTGGAAGGGGAGGCTTGAACTGCAAAGAGTTGATGGGGAGGGGGCTTGGAATGGAAATGGGCTGTGAGGGAAGGGAGCTAGGACTGAAAATGGGCTGATGGAACAGCTAGGATAGGACTGGAAATGGGCTGTTGGGGGAGCTAAGATTGGAAATGGGCTGTGGTGGGGGCTTGAATTGAAATGGACTCATGGAGGGGCTAGAACTGGAAGTAGGCTCATGGGGGGGCTTGGACTGGAATTGGGCTGAGTGGAGGGGAGCTATGATTTGACATGGGCTGATGGTGGGGCTAGGAAATGACTAGAAATTTATTTATTTTATTTATTAACAATTCTTATATACCGCACTATTAGACATCAGCGCGGTTTACATTGAACAAAAAACATCCGACAATTTACATATGTCTGGTCATTACATTTAACAGGAAGTATAACTTGGCGAAATAGGGGAAACTAAATACAATGAGGGTTATCTGATAAAGGATATCCTGGTTAACTATATACAATGGTGGTACAATAGTACATGGAACAACTTACTATTTACATTGTGAAGTTGGCCTGTTGCGAGGTTCTATCTGTTTGACCACTTCTGCTATTTGCCTGGGGGTTATGTTCGGAGCTGTCAATGAGATATTTAAGGAAGAGGAAATGTTTCAGTGCCTTTCTGAACTGACTCAGATTAGGTGTTGCTCTGATTTGTGCTGGTAAGGTGTTCCATAGAGTTGGGGCACAGAATTGGAAGGCTCTGTTGGCTGTTGATCTAGTGCATCTTGTGGTATCATTTGGGATAACTAGTGTGTTTAATTCTGCTGTTCTTCGTGGCCTGTTTGGTGCGAGTGGTTGTATGAGGTTGGAGAGAGAGGAAGAGGTGAGTCCCTTAGCCGCTTTGAATGTTAGCAGTAAGGTCTTGAAGCTGATCCTTGCTTGCATGGGGAGCCAGTGTAGCTGTTTTAGAAGGGGTGTTACGTGATCTCTCCTGGATGCCCCGAGGAGTACCCTTGCTGCACTATTCATGGCTAGTTGCAGGGGGCTCAGGGTGGACCGGGGGAGTCCTTGTAGTATGGAGTTTGAGAAGTCGAAATGGGGGAGTATAAGGGCTTGATAAATGGTTCGGAAGTCATCCGGTTCAAGTAGCATGCGTAGGTGTCTGAGGGATCTGATTTTAAAGTAGATTGCCTTGACTGTATTGGCTATGTGGTTCTTCATGTCAAGGTTTTGGTCCAGCGTTACTCCAAGGTAGCGTATTGCCGGTTTTACTTGGAGTTGGGCATCCTTTACGTTAATACAACTCGGAGGGGTGAAACTGGTGTTCCTCGAGACGAACAGTACTTCCGTCTTTTTGTGTTGTATTCTCAGGTTTTGTGATAAGAGCCACTCTGATATGGTGTCAAAGCAGTTAGTCAGCGGGGTGAGGTCTAGGCAATCCAATGATATTGGCATATATAGTAGTACATCGTCTGCATATATCATGTAACTGACATTAAAGGATCTGATGATGTCGCAGATGGGTTGGATGTATATATTAAACATCAATGCAGATAAGGAGGATCCTTGAGGTACACCTTGACTTTGTTGGAAAGGTTCAGATGTGTCCCCATCGACTCGGACATGCTGCCATCTATCAGACAGGTAAGATTTACACCATTCGAGTGCTGTTCCACCGATGCCTTTTTCCCTTAGCCGGCAGATGAGAATTTCGTGGCATACCGAGTCAAAAGCCGCTGCTATGTCTAGGAAGACGAGAGCGAAACCCTGGCGTATGTTATCCACACCCGAGATTATGTTGTTGAGGAGTGTTGTGAGTAGTGTTTCTACTCCATGGGACTCTCTGAAACCATGTTGAGCTGGATCCAGAGGGGCTGAGGTGTCTATATGATCCTGTAATTGCCTGTGCACTATTTTCTCAATGATTTTTGCTAGCATAGGTATGCTAGATATGGGCCTATAAGATTCTACTTTTTGAGGATCAAGTTTGGTGTTCTTTAACAGCGGTCTTACAGAGGTCTGCTTGAGCGTAGCGGGGAAGGAGCCAGTGGTGAAGGAATAGTTTAAGATTTTAGCTATAGTTGAGGATATGTCACATCGCAGGATATGTCACATCGAAATGGGCTGATGGGGGGCTAGGATTGGAAATGAGCTGATGAAGGGACTTGGACTGGAAATGGATGGGGGGGCTAGGACTGGAAATGGGCTGATGCAGGGACTAGAAGGGAATGGATGCTTGGTGAGACTGGAACTAGAAGGGAGCTGATGTTGGGGGAGGATTAGAATGGGATGGGGCTGGGAGAGTAAAATGGAGAGGGGAAAAATATTTTGTGTAGGAGGGATGAAAAATCTACAATTGGCCGGGTATTGGGAGAGTAAGTGGGGATTGAGGATGGAGGGGTAAAATTTGTGTGGATGAAATAGGAATGAGGAAAGCGCAAAAGGAGAAAGATTAGTATGTTAAAGCAGATGTAGAGAGAGAGAATGGAAAAAAAACTAGAAGAGAGAAGAAAGGACAAATGGACAGCAGATGATGGAGAGTTAGCAGAAAACATGAAGAAACCAGAAGAAAGTGGCTGGACCAATTGCAACTGAAAAAAAATGCACAAAAGGTAGAAAGATATCTCTTTATTTTGAATTTATTAACTGGAATATGTCAGCTCTGGGAAATGTGCATCATTAACGTCTGCGCTTTGTTTGGTACAAGAGGAAATTAATTTATAGTTTTATTTCTACAGTGTTGTTGTACATTCCAAGTTTGGCTTTTGGGGTTCCCAGTTTAATTATTGCCTTCCTGTTTCTAAATTGTGATTCCTTGTTTGGTGATTGTCTATGTTCTGCATGTGTAACTGAGCTGAGGTATTCTGTTTATGTAATTCCTATTTGACGTTGCCACTTGTTCTCTTTCCCCAGTATTCTCTGAAATGTATTGGTTTAATATTTGCAGTGTTGCCTTTTGATAGGTAGGGTATGGTGCTTTGTGAGTCCTGGTAGTGCTTTCAGGATACGGCGGGTTTGCTATGGGTTCTAAATGGGCAGCGTTTGTAGTAGTTCCTAATGTGCCTGGCGGTTGGCACTGGATTATAGTAATGTAGAAATCTTTTAGTCTTTCTTTATCCATACACTCATTAAGAGACATGTTTACTAAAAGTTAGTGTATGGTAGCATTATGCAAATATTTATGCAAATAAGGCCACTTATGCAAATGAGGCCCCGCACCGAGTCTCCGCACATGGCCCCGCACCCCCCTTGGGCCGCCCCTGCAGGCAGGCACCACTGGCCAGTACAGGGGCCAACGGTGTTTTACCCCCCTTAACAACTGGACCACGCACAAATGGGATGCCAAGGATGCCCTGCACCTGGCTGCAAAAGCAAGACAAAGCCACCACCTGAACCTATAACGAGTCAAGTACTAGGCCTCTCTCGAGCCCTGCTGTAGAAAAAACAAAAGGGACTGGGCAAATTCGAGCATGTAACTCTCTCAGATCACTTCCAGCACCCATTGATCGGATGCGATCTGGACCCAAGTGGACTAAAATTCCTGCAGATGCCCTCCCATGGGAATCACCCCAACCTGGGTCCTCCTCATTTCATTGTGGCTTTTTAGCTGTCGTGGAGGCGGCAGTGTAAAAACCTCTACCGGTTCCTCGGGAGCCTCAAAGGGCCTGTCTTCAGGAAGGGTAAAGGCTTCTCTGATAGGGTGCAAAACAAATTGCCCAGAAACAACGAAAATCCTGGGACTGACCCCTAATCGGAGCAGATGTCCTGACCAGCTTCTTTTTATCCTCCGGATGCCAATCTCCTTTCAAATCCCCCAAATCCTTTACCAACTTATCCAATACTTCCCCAAACAAGAACTTACCCGTGAAAGGGAGCTTACTCTTGAAAGGGAGCTGACTCAAATGGATCTTGGAAGATACATCCACCGACCAATTTCTCAACCACAGAAATCTCCGTGCCGCAACCACAGAGGCCATGCTTTTGGACGAAGCTTGAATCAGATCATAAAAGTAGGCCGCCAGGTAAGCTGCACCGGACTCCAGCTTAGCTGCCTCTGGAGACGTCCACTGTGATTCCCTGTCATCTTCCAGTACACCAAGCGCCCATCTTAAAACAGGCCCTGGCCACATAGGATAGGCTCCACTAATGGACACCTGCAACAATAAGGTATTAATATCAAAGGCTGGCTTGAGCAAGTTCTCTAGCTTCTGGTTCTGCACAATCTTGAGGGCTGCACTGCCCTCCACCGCGATTGAGCTCTTCTTTGTAACAGCCGACACCAACGTATCCACCTTGGGTGACCGGAGCTGATTTTCTTTCCTGCTCTGGCAACAGGTATAACCGCCATAGCATGTGTACCCTTCAGGCCTGCTTCTGGGATCTCCCATTCATCCTGGATCATCTGCTTAATCACCCTATGAACGGGAAACACCGTCTGTATCTTCCTGATGGCTTGGAACAGGGGATCTTCTAATGATTCTTCCTCTGGTGTCGCTCCCTGAGGCACATTAAGCACCACAGGGAATGGGAGATCAATGCTGCCAATTCCTCTCAGCAGAACACTCGCATTATATGGGGGTCTTCCACTTGTGGGATCTCGCCTTCCTCCAGCTCCACCACCGCAGGTTCTCCCCAAAGGTCTGCCCCTTCTCCTGGGTCCTCTGACTCCTTTGAGTGTATGGAGCTGGTATCTTCCCAAGGCTCACTATCCAGGCACCTCCGGGTAGGCACGGGCTCACCCTCTGCCTGCTTCCCCATCAGGGCGTCAGGTAATGCCCTCTTCTTGGCCCTCTCGTCCAATCCCGAGGTACCCTCCCCCAAGCTTTGCGTCAGGCTTTATACATCAGGAGAAAAATTTCTGGCGAGAAAGTCCCAAGAGCAGACTTTTAGGGTGGCTCTTTGGAAGTAGATGGCCTAGGGGACAACAAACACTCTCATGGACCTCTGCCATGTGAGGGGGAAGAGCTGCCTGACCCCTCTAAGATGGCTGCCGTTCCCACCAAAGGTGCGGGAGATCCGAGGGCTGAAGATGGTTGAGCAGGGGTCTAGGACCCTTTAGGATGCCAAGCCTGCCACACTGTTTTTGCCTCCAGCAAGACCTTCCTCCACTAATCGGGACTCTGATTCACAAGTGCGGCAAAATCTCACGGCGGAAAGGAACCCTGACGGGAGCCATAGGCCAAGCACATGGCTTTTGCCGGCATTCGTGTCCGTGCTCCAATTGCCACCCCCTAATAAAGTGGAGTGCAGGAGTAGCCCAATGGTTAGAGCACTGGCTTCAGAACCAAGAGACCAGGGTTCGATTCCCACTAGCACAATTAACCCTTCATTGCCTCAGAAAAAGCCAAGTTATCAATGTCCCTGTTTAATGTACATTACCAAGTTTAAATTACAGTGTAAACTGCTTTGACTGAAAAAAACCTGTTAAATAAATAACAAAGCACTCCAAAAACAAGAAAATGCAAATGAAGAATCCCCCCCCGAGTCCAGCCCAGAGTTCCCCATAAGCGGTAATGAGGAGAAATGTGGTCAACAAAATGGTGCTGGCTCTGTGTGCTCCCTAGTCCAGGGGCTGACAGACTCTGAGCTGCATGCTGCCCGATTGCTGTCAAGAGCTCAGCAAATTCACCTTGCTCTGTTTCCCTGCTGTGGAGTGCTGCTGACTGGAGCCACCATAGAGAAAAGGGAACGGGGAGGGACCTTTTTCCTCTGTCCCACTGACACTGCCAAAGCACAGTTCACTTCACTGGATCAGCCCTCATGGGGAACTGGGTACTACAAGCCACGCCTCTGTTTGCAGACTCCTCGCCCACTCAAGGGATCAGGAGCCGCTGAAGCTCAATCTGCCCAGCCTTTTGGATTAAGGATCTGCGGTGTGACTTTAGCACCTTCATTGCAAGAATCATGAACCTCTCCTTCACTACTGGCTCCTTCCCATCTGCATTAAAACTCACATCCATCAGGCCACTGCTAAAAAACGCTAAACTAGACCCAAAACGGCCAGACTCATACAGGCCTATAGCCAGTATCCCCCTCTTAGCAAAGATCTTTGAGAAAGAGGCACAGCGCCAAATCCAAGACCACATAGACTCCACAGCCCCTCTAGACTATTCTCAACACGGATTCAGAGAATTCCACGGCGTGGAGACACTGCTTACCACCCTCTTCAATGATGTTCTCAATACCATAGACAACATCCGACAAGGCGTTGTGCTAATCTTCTTGGATATAGCAGCAGCGTTTGACTCGGTAAATCACGAGATTCTCCTCGGTCGACTGAAAGAAAAAGGCATCTGCAACTCAGCACTTGAATGGTGTAAATCATACCTCGACACCAGGATGCAATACGTCAAATCCGCAACAGGAGAATCAAAACTTTTCCACCAAAGACAAGGCGTTCCGCAGGGGTCCTCACTTTCATCCCTCTTGTTCAACGTCTATATGCAGCCTATCTGCAATATCATCAGGTCCTTCAATGTGAAATGTATGATATACGCCGACGATATCCTACTCTACATGCCATTTTCCACAATGCAAATGGACTTATTGCCTATAACTAACTGCTTCGATGCAGTCTCACAATGGCTCCTGTCACAGAACCTCCGCATTCAGCATAAGAAAACTGAGGTTCTCTTTATCACAAGAGACCCCAACTTCACCCCACCACCACATATAAGTGTCAAGGGAGCTGACCTAGGCACCAAGGATACAATAAAATACCTCGGAGTCACACTAGACCATAGACTCGACATGAAATCACACATAAACAATATCGTAAAATCTGTATACTTCAAAATACGCACCCTCAGACACCTGCGTCCCCTACTAGACCACGAAGACTTCAGAACCATCTACCAAGCTCTGATACTGCCGCATTTCGACTTCGCCAATTCCATTCTACAAGGACTACCACAATCCACCATAAGCTCCTTGCAGCTCGCAATGAACACCGCTGCCAGGGTTCTTCTAGGAGCGGCCAGAAGTGAACACATCACCCCTATCCTCAAACAACTCCATTGGCTCCCTATACACGGAAGACTTACATTCAAAACCCTCATTCTCACATTTAAGGCCTTAAATGGTTTATCGTCCACATCACTCACCGCACTCATCCAATCCATTCCATCAAATAGAAATAGGAGACAGGCAGCATTAAACTCACTAACAACCCCAAAGGCTATTACAACGTGCAGCCTATCAACATCAAACAGAGCTTTCATGTTTAGCGCACCAAAATACTGGAATTCTCTCCCACCTGATCTACGTGCCATAACCGACCTAACCCAGTTCAGAAAAGCCCTTAAACTGCACCTTTTCATCAAATACTACCCCACATGAACCGTAACATAACAACCTCACCCTAGCACATTCCACAATATCCCTCTTGTCCCAAGCACCCCTGCTAATTCTATGTAAATAGTTTGAGCATGTTATCTAGCTAATAGATTATATACTCCATGTAAATAGTTACCCCATGTTATCCAAGTTTGATACTCCTGTTATATGTAATACCAAACAGCCTGTTGTTCTGGTTTCTTTCTGTTATTTGTAAACCGCGCTGATGTCAAAGAGTGCGGTATATAAGAAGTTGAAATAAATAAATAAATAAATAAAAAATCTCAGATCACACTGTTACTGTGATTACTCTAAGCCTCTTGGGTTTTTTCCCCCTCAATGAATAAATTTAAAGGGCCACTGTCCCATTTATCTAAAGCTCATTCAAATTATTAAATCTTTTCTTTTTCCCTTATTTGTGGTTCTTTAGTGGAGTCCAGACAGCAGAGAATCATGCCCCCCAAGCTGCTTGGAGAATGAGAATAGTGAGGCTGGTAGGAGGTACCAGCTGCCTATTTAGGGTGATGTCGTCAAAACTTGGCATGCTCAGTCTCCAAGCTGCTGGTGAAGCGTGATAACCCACATCTGGGCTGGACTAGGAGGGACAATAAGGAAACAAAGATTATAGATAGAAGGGAGTGAACGGAGGTTCAACTTAGAGTGTAACAAGTTAAAATATAATCTGTGTGTGAATATGTAATCAATGTTCCTACAATACTACACACACCCAGGTCACCACACACTCCCTATGAGCCCATGCAAACAATCTCCATGTAACCGCCATTTAAGACAGAAACACAGCCCACCAAACACCAACCCCCCTGATAAGTAGTACTGCACTCATTACACTGACAGCATGCACACAACAGATCCAATATGTAAATAGCTGAATGATCCATGTACATATGTTAATAGTTTACTTGCACATAGTTACCCTGTTCGTTTGTTTCCTGTACAAAACCCGTTATATTGTAAATGCAGTGAAGTCCCCTGCTCTGCATAATTGCGTTACATGTAAACCACACTGGTGTAAAGAGCACGGTATATAAGAAAGTTAAATAAATAAATAAATAAAAATGTAAGGGTACATTAGGTTAGAAGGCAATGGGATAGCTCAAATGGGTGGGGAGGGGGGCAGCTAGGTGTCAGTGCCAAAATGTTCTTTGAAAAGGTGAGTTAATTTGCGATGGAATTCTGCTATGGTTGTTGAAAATCGTATGTCCAGTGGGAGCGAGTTCCAAATGGAGGATGCATATAGAGAAAAGGCTCTATTTGAGGTAGAATGGTTGAATTTTATTTTCAAGGATGGGATGATTAGTAGGTTCTGGCTGGCTTTCCTCCTTGTCATATTGTTGGGGGATCTCAGTATGAGTGACTGAAGACTACTGAGAGATAGTGGAGAATCTTAAATAGGGAAGATTTATACCCAGGGGCGGCTCAAGGCAATCTGCTGCCTGAGGCGAGGGATAAGATGGCACCCCCCCCCCTGTCCCCAGAGTGGGGGGGGGGGAATTTTTCTCAAAACTCCATTCAGGGACTGAACCAAACCAAAACACCAATTAGATAATGTGGAGGAAATGCAAGATGTTTGCACACCAAGGAACTAAAAGAAAGAGTGAGAATCGCAGCACTGTTTATAACACCAAATTATAAACTGTGTTATGGTTCTTGCTTTTTTCTTTTTGAACATATATTTTGCATCCACACAACCCCCTCCCTCAACATTGGATGCAGAGCAGAACTAGGAAATTCACCCATAGAACTCAATATCTTAACAAAAAAAAAATCTGATTCCGACTATCTCACTAACAGCAGCAAACATTCTCCAGTACCAGGCATATCGGGTGGGGTGCAGCTACACAGGTTCCTTCACAGAGACGGGAAGGCACTGCACTGGTTTCACTTTTATTTAAACTGAAGATTGCTAGCACAGCCGTGGCTGCCAGGGAAAGGAGAGGGTGAGTTTGCCGCTGCCGAGAAGCGGACTCTGCAGCGACAGGCTATTTTTTTTTTTTTTTTAATTTTGACGGCGGAGTGAGGCAGCTGTTTTGGGGGCATTTTTTGCTGCCCTCAAACACTAGCCAGCTGAGGCAACTGCCTCATTATAGAGCCGCCCGTTTATACCTGACTCTCATATGTATCGGAAGCCAGTGGAGTTGCCTTAACACAGGAGTAATGCGTGTTTTTCAGGCTATGCTCACCACCTTCTGTAGACTGAGAAATACTGGCTCAGGTCAGTGAGCACAGGCTACTTCTACTGTCTTTCTCAGTCTCCACCTGTGGGATGGTGAGTATAATCCACTTGTCTGGACTGGAGGGACACCTTGGAAATAGGCCTCAATGGGTCTATTCACCAGTTACAGGAATGAAACTGGGAATTCAAAACGATTACACAAGTGTACGATATAAAATCACATTTTTCCTTAGGAAATAAATCTGTGCCACAGAATCAAGTCTCCTATCCAAAACCAGCTATAGAGTTCAGAGTACACCATGGAGGATCCAGGATCCAGGAGAAAAGCTGTAGCCTCCTCTGTCCAGCGAGTGAAAGACAGTGTCCAGCGTGGGAAGTGTGAAAGAATGAGAGAAAAATCATGCAGTATGAAGAGAAGTTCATCTATGCGTGAAGCTCTGGGATCCTGAGATTTCATGTATCATCTGGGACAGAAAGGATTAAAACATAGAAAATGATGACAGATAAAGACCATGCGGCCTTATCCAATCTGCCCATCTATAGGAACTATTATGTTCTACAATCTCATCCTCTCCCTCAGAGATAATCTGCCCCGTGCTTTCTTGAATCAGATACAGTTCATCTCTACCACCTCCACTGAGAGGCTGTTCCATGCATCTACCACTCTTTCCATAAAAAAGTTCTTCCTTGGCTTACTCCCAAAAGTCTATCCCCTTTCACCTTCATCCCAAAGCTTCCTTTCAAAAAAGACTGATTTCCTGTGTATTTATACCATGGAGGTATTGAAATGCCTCTCTCCTGCCTTTGAGATCTTTAAGTCTATCCACATATGACTTATAACGAAAACCATTGACCATTTCCACAGCCACCCTCTGGACAGACTTCATCCTGTTTATATCCTTTTAAGATGTGGTCTCCAAAACTGTATACAGTTGTTCAAATAAGGTCTCACTAGAGACTTATACAAAGTCATTATCACCTCCTATTTCCTGTTGACCATTCCTCTCCCTATACACCCAAGCATCATTCTGGCTTTGCCACTGACTTTTCTACCTGTTTGGCCACTTTAAGATCTGATTAGATCACCCCCCAGGCTCTGCTCTTCTTTTGTGCACTGAAATACTTCACCCTTTGTTTAACATCTTTGTTAGTAATATTATGGAAGGACTGTCAGGTAAGGTTTCCTTGTTTGCAGACAATACCAAAATCTGCAATAGAGTAGACACACAGGAAGGAGTCAACAACATGAGGAGAGATCTAGCTAAACTTGAAGAATGGTCTAGAATATGGCAGCTGAAATTTAATGCTAAAAAATACAGGGTCATGCATTTATGTTGTAAAGTGTAGGAGGTGAGCTACTTCTGTCCATAAAAGAAGAGCAAGACCTGGGAGTAATTGAGTCTGATGATCTTAAAGTAGCTAAACAGGCAGAAAAGACGACTGTAAAAGCCAGAAGGATGCTTGGGTGGATAGGGAGAGGAATGGCCAGAGTTAAAAAAAGGAGGTGATAGTGCCTTTGTATAAGTCTTTGGTGCGACCTCATTTGGAGTATTGTGTGCAATTCTGGAGACCGCACCTTCAAAAGGATATAAACAGGCTGGAATCAGTACAGAGGGTGGCTACTAAAATGGTTAGTGGTCTTCGTTATAAAGCATATGAGGACAGACTTAAGGAGCTTAATATGTAGACCTTAGAAGAAAGGTGGAATAGGGGCGATATAGTAACATAGTAAATGACGGCAGATAAAGACCAGTATGATCCATCTAGTCTGCCCAGTAAGATGGCAAGGGTAGGTGCACCCGCCGCTCCGTGCAGGCCATCCATCCCCATGTCTTTGTTTTAGGGGTGAACCCACTGCTCCGTGTAGGACACCCCAGTATGTTGAGAAAGCACAGTTACTTACCTGTAACAGGTGATCTCTGGGAACAGCAGGAATAAGTCTTCACATATGGGTACGTCGGTACCGACGGAGTCTGCGCGGGAACGCTTCCCAGAGTCCAATCAGAAAGCCTTTGGAAGCATCCCAACACGCCTGCGTGCTGCCTTCCCGCCTTCCCAACTGCCTCTCCTCAGTTAAGTTTGAAAGCTGAGACAAAGAGAGAGAGAACAAGGAAGGGAAAGATAGAGATAGAGAAAAAGCAACTCCTAGGGGAGGTGGGTGGGTTGTGAAGACTTATTCCTGCTGTTCCCAGAGATCACCTGTTACAGGTAAGTAACTGTGCTATCTCCAGGAACGAGTCTTCACATATGGGGACTCCCAAGCTCAGATGCCCAGAGGGAGTCCTAGCATGTTGCAAGTCTAGAACGAGCCATGCTATTCCTCAGGACCTCAGGTATCCTGGGGATGGAGGGTAGGAGTTGAATACAGAAAAGGAACTGTGTAACAGCTGGCTAGAACAGGGCTTCAAAAGGGGAAGACCCTGTATAGAGGGCATTTAGTAGTATAATATTGTAATCTGGGCCTCCCTTGTTGGCATTGCACAAGTCCACTGAGCTACATATGGATCTGTTAGAAGAGCCAGTGAATGTGCTCAAGGGGTACCTCACTTAGAAGTAGAGGTAATAAAGTAGAACAAAAACAAGTGGAGGTCAGAACCCTTCAGGGTGAGAAATAGCCCCAGGGGAAAAACTGGGGTAGTATAAGAGGTAGAGCTTCAGCGGAGACGCAGAAGGTACTATGAAAGAAAGCTTAAGCTGTTTTGGTCCAAAAACAGTACAAACCTTGGACCAAGAGAAAAAATGAGTCTGACCTAACTGGACTGGGGTTGGAATCAGTCCATGTAGGGGAGAAAGGGTATGGAAACCCTTGTATCTGATAAGAAAGTAAGGACAGACTCAGGAGCGCTAAGCTTTAGAGTAACTGAAGCTCCGCAATGTCTTTCCTAAATGGGGTCAATTAGGAAAGAAAAAAGGTACATGGAGAGCTTCAGGAGTACCTAACCTTAAAAGGTTATGGTAAGGAAAAAGTTTGTTAATTACCACAGGAAGTGGTTATAAGTGTAGCCCCCTAAGTATGCTGGCACAGCATTGATAAGGGTAGTGCCCATTTGTCAGGATCATATAGGAATGTAAGGATATCTGAACCTAACAGACAGATAGATAAGTAGATGGATACAGATCTATCTAAAAATATATCTCACTATATCTATAAATATATTTATTTATTTATTTTATTTATTACAATTTCTTATATACCGCGCTATTCGGTATCAGCGCGGTTTACATCATAACACAATGACCATAACAACAAGCTGTCTGGTTTTACATCGAACAGGAGTGTAAACTTGGATAACAGGGGTTAACTATATTCATGAGATATTTACACGGAACAAGGTTAGGTAAAAATCACATAACAAATGTAAGGGTCTTTCTAGAGTGGGTCATTTCTTCAGAAGGGATATCTAGGTTCAATTGCTGGTTGGGTAGTATTGGAGGAAAAGGTGGGATTTAAGTGCCTTCCTGAACTGATATAGGTCAGCAATGGCCCTAATGTCAGGGGGTAGAGCATTCCAGCATTTGGGGACATAGAAACTGAACGCCTTGCTTGTGGTTGTCATGTTGCACTTTGTCCATGCCTTTGGGGTTGTTAGAAGGTTTACGGCTGTTGCTCTTCTGGATCTGTTGGGGGGGACTATGTGAATAAGATCTGTGAGTGAGGAGGATGAAATACCTTTGATTGCCTTGAATGATAGGAGTAGGGTTTTAAAGATGATCCTCCCATGGATAGGTAGCCAGTGAAGCTGTTTGAGAATGTGAGACACGTGGTCGCTTCTGGAGGCTCCGTAGAGGACCCTTGCTGCGGAATTCATGGCCAACTGTAAGGGGGTTAGTGTGGATTGGGGGAGACCTTGAAAGATGGCATTTGCAAAGTCAAAGTGTGGCAGGATTAGCGCTTGGTATATGGTCCGGAAATCGTCTGGGTCCAACAGGGAGCGTAGGTGCTTGAGTGAGCGGATTTTGAAATAAACGGCTTTGACTATGTTGCTTATGTGGTGTTTCATATCCAGACGTTGATCCAAAGTAACTCCAAGGTATTTTATTGTTTCTTTAGTTTGTAAGTCGGCTTCCTTGACACTGACATGGGATGGGGGAGTAAAGTTGGGGTCTCTGGTGATGAAAAGCACCTCTGTTTTTTTATGTTGAATGCGTAAGTTCTGTGATTGGAGCCATGTTGAGACCGCATTGGAACAGTCTATAAGTGGTGCCAGATCCATGTGAGCTGTGGAGAACGGCGTGTATAAGAGAATGTCATCTGCATATATCAAACAGTTCACATTGAATGATCTTATGATGTTGCAGATGGGCTGCATGTAAATATTGAATAATAAGGAGGATAATGAGGAGCCTTGAGGTACCCCTTGCTTTGATGGAAAGGTTTTGACTCTTCTGATCCGGACTTCACATATTGCCATCTTCCATCCAGATAAGATTTACACCATCCTAGCGCACTGTTGCAGATGCCCTTCTCTTTCAGTCTTCCGAGGAGAATTTTGTGACTCACGGAGTCAAACGCCGCAGCAATGTCTAGGAAGATGAGCACAAAACCTTGACGGATGTTGTCAATGCCTGTGATGATGTCGTTGAATAGACTAGTGAGTAGTGTCTCGACCCCATGATATTCTCTGAACCCATGTTGGCAGCTATCTAGGGGAGCAGCGGCGTCTATGTGATTTTGAATTTGCCGTTGTGCCTCTTTCTCAATTATCTTAGCTAAGAGGGGGATACTGGCTATTGGCCTATATGAATCGACTTTTTGGGGGTCTAGTTTGGGGTTTTTCAATAGTGGCCTAATGGAAGTCTGCTTGAGTGTTGTGGGGAAATATCCTGTTGTGAAGGAGAGCTTCATTATATTTGCGATGACAGGGCTGAACACACCATGTAGCTCCTTAATCCAAAAAGCTGGGCATGGGTCAGTCTGTGCAGTGGAGGTGTTGAGAGATGCTATGGTGTCCTCAATACATTTAGTGGATGGTGTGGAAAATTTGTTTAGTGGGGATAGGCCCATTGGTTCTTGATACGTGACTACTGAGATCTTGTCAGTTTGAACGATCTTGGATTGCAGGTAGTCAGCGAAGTTTTGTAGGTGAATCTCATTGTGCTGTTCGGGAGATGGTTCCTTCGAGAGGGATTTGACCAAGTTGAAGAGGTCACGTGGTTTATATATATATATATATATATATATATATATATATATATATATATATATACAGTCAAACCTCGGTTTTAATGATTAATCCGTTCTAAGAAGTCTGACTAAAACCGAAACGTACGAAAACCGAAGCAATATTTCCCATAGGAAATAATGTAAATTCAATTAATCCGTTCCAGACACCCAGCTCCTGTCACTTCTCTCACCTGCCCGATCGTCCACAGGACAGCAAACACACAGATATTGTACTGTACGGCACTGTAATCTGATCGCTGACTCCGTCTCAACAGCAATTTGCAAGCGTACCCTGCAAGAGAAAGAACTGCCTCCCACATTCATGCAACATCTCCTGCTTACATTGACAGCTACCCTGCTACCTCCGAGCCTGAGGGGGCGCTCCAGAGAACAGGCAGGCGGTGGAGAGATCGGGGCCTTCCTCTCTGTGCAATCCTTGCATCTCTGGCTCGAGGATGTTGCTCAGCTGACTTTGGCTTCTCAACACGCGATCGGTGAGTCCGGGGGGGGGGGGGGGGTAGTGCTGCCGGGACTGGGCGGGCAGACCAGCGCGAGGGTGTATGTATTGCAGTACAGTATACAGTATAGGTTTTCAGATCTGGCAGCACTGGCTCACCATTCTTGACGAAAACCGAGGCGATATATGATAACCGAGACAAGATCTCAGTCAGAAAAGACGTCGAAAACCGAAACGAACGAAAACCGGGGCACACGAAAACCAAGGTTTGACTGTATAGATAGATATATTTAATATATACACATATAGGGTATATATGCATATATGTATAAAGAGATATGGATGGGCAGAATACACACAGATAGATATAGATAAGTATATATGTATCTCTATATGTCTATATATACCTATATGAATATGTAGGCATATAGACACATGTCTCCAGGTATGTGGATGGAGAGATGTCCATAGAACCTCATTCCCCCTAGGGATATAGGGAGAGAGGAAGATTCATCTGACAGCAAGAAGGTTGATACCTGCTTGAATAGATACATAGAGAATCCTCTTTTCCTGGTTATGACTGGGAGAGTCAGAGGAAAGGTCTCCTTGACAAGAAGAAGTCTGAATTTTTTGCAGAATTTGAGCTCTTGAATAACCAGGATGGCCTACGTGAAAATTGCAGAGGATAACTGGAGTGAAGGAGTGGCCTAGTGGTTGGGGCAAGGTACTTCAGGCCGGAAGGTCGGGGGTTCAAATCCCACTAGAGGACAGCAATCTTGGGCCGGAAGGACTGGGGTTTCTAGTCCCACAGGTGCTCCTTGTGGTCTTGGGCAAGCCACTTAACCCTCCATAGCCCATGTTCCCTGTAAAATAGTTATCTCCAAGTTATAATGCCCTGTTCAATGTAATTTCAGTTTGTTCAATGTAAACCGCACTGATGCAGAACAGAGCGGTATATAAGAGAATATAAATAATAAATAACTTCAGTCTGCAGACAGGAAGTCCAGATTTCTCCAGAATTGCAGTATGGAGAATGGATAGAGGACACCCCTGGAGGAAGATACCCTAGTAACCCGCTTATGAGGGCAAGATGGGTATTAGGCGTCCTCTAGCTGCCATTGAAGAAAATTATCTCTGACGAGAAGACCCAAGGAGATATGGGCCAAGCCAGGGAATTGGCCATCCTTTAGGTTTTCACGTAATGAAAGGCCTGAGGCTTATGCCTCAAAAGAGATTTAAGATGAGATGGTAAGGGTAGGGAATACCTGCTAGACATGGAACATGACTGGGGGAATCCCTCCTAACCATCTGGGGTTATCTGCTAGGCAAGATACTGATGCTCTCTAGCAAGGGCCCATAGTGTAAAGCTACTCTGTAGAGATGCAGAGAGCATGCTGCAGGTTGGTTAGAAGAAAGATCTGGCTGTGGAAAGCCAGCAGGTAACCAGCTATTCTGCCAAGGACAAGGGGGCGAAGAATAGAAGTTAACCAACCAGACTGTGATAATAGGGTTTCCCAAACGAGGCTGATAACCAGTTTGGGACTTAGCACTGAGGCTAGGAGGATTGCTAGTGGAGGGGAATCCCTGGTTGTGCAGTGAACAAAACCAGTGGTTAACCACTAGGAATTGATGTATCTGCAGCAATTACCAGGGCAGCGTGGAAAATTTCTTTTCCCTCTTCCTTTTTTAGATTGGGAAAAAGAACAACAGACATGGTAGGAGTTCCTATTGTCTGATGAGCTGCCCTAAGGTAACAAGGGGGGGAGACAACTCCAGAAGGGAGAATCCCCCGGTAGAACAGGTAGAGGACCATAGAGGCTTACCAGTGTAAAAGGGCCACTCTTACAAACCAAATGTTGTAGTAAGAGGGAGGTAAGACAGAGTTGCAAGAGACCGACTATGGAGGAAGTCTCTGATAGGTGAGATGATACATGCCAGTAGAGGGAAACAACTGTCTATTGATAGTTGTTACCTCTGTTTCCTTCAAGAGGAAGAGGAAACTGTTAAGTATGGGCATGATCATCATAAAGACTCCTAGAAAAAAGATGTCTCATGAAGAGATATCTAGGAAGGTTAGGATAAATTTAGTGCAGATACTGCCCGAGAAGGAAGCAGACTGCCACCCTAACCACCAACCAAGAGGGACAATGATCTATTTGAAACCCTGCGACTGCTGGGTTTGTTGACCCTGTTGAAGTTGTGGATTCTTCAGACCAGGGCGATGTTTCCCCTTTTTGGGAACATCTGTATGATGGGCAGATGATGGGTAAAACCTTCTCCCCCTAGGGGAAGAAAGTTTGATAGGACATTTCCTACCTACTGGGAAAGAAGAAGGCGTAGAACAGCCTCTGGAAAAAGGAAAGTCAGTGGATAACTGAGTAACCTGGAGTAAAGACTCCTTGTTGAAGAGATTTTCTCCAGTGCAAGGAGTAGTTCCCAGTCTTTCTTGTGCCCATTTGTCCAAGTCTGAAGCTTGAAGCCAGGCTCTACGTCGTGCCCCTATAGCTAGAGCAGAAGTCCTGCTAACAGACTCAAAGGAGTCTAGGGTAGCACGAGTAAGAAACCTAGAGATATTTTGAGTATGACTAACCAGTGAGGAATAGTCTTTACTCCTGGGCTCTTGAAGAAAAGGAGTCAAAAGATGTAATTTCCTTGTGACCTCCTCAAGAGATAGACCCATATAAAAAATATATGAGAGAATTCTTGCTGAAAGCATGGATGTCTGGAAGGTTTGACGTCCAAAGGCATCTAGTGTCTTAGACTCACGACCTGGCGGACAAGAAGAGTGCTTTTTATTACTCTTCATTCGCCTCATTGCTGATTCTACCACAATGGAATGATGAGGAAGTTGAGTCCTTTGAAACCCTGGAGAGGGGGGCACCTGATATAGGAGATCAGTTGCTCTGGAAGGTGGGGGTACCTTTAAAGGAGCTTCCCACATTCGTAGAAGGAGATCCTGCAAAGAATGATGCAAAGGAAGCATTATATTCTCCTTTGCTTCGCTAGGAACAGAGAGGTATTCTGTATTCCCTTGTGTAGGATCTTGTCCAGGAATAGGAATGGCAAGTGATTTTGCCATATCCAGGAGGAAAGTCTGGAAAGAAGGATCCCCAGAGGGAACTTCCCCTGGATAGGCTAGATCTGATGAAGAACTAGCATTGGCACCGAGGGATCTATTCAAGTATATAGGAATAGAAGATCCTGAATGGTGCAGTATGGGATCCTTAGATGGTGGTCGCTGGTACTGCAGGTCAGAACCAGCGACAGTCGGTAACAGATCGTCCATGAAGCATGGAAGCATGGAAGGTACCGACAGCAATGGTACTGTGGATATCGGTACCGATCTCGGTACCGTATCTGATACCGGTGGATGAAGACCAGCCGGTGGCAACTCTAACGGTATCGGAGGAACCGAGAGTTGCGGATCCGAATTATCGGAACCGAGCCTTCGGTATCAAGGCGAGTCGGTACCAAGGCGAGTCGGTACCCAGTCCTCCAGACTGGAGATCGATTCCAGACTCGGCATCGAAGGAAGCGAGTCTATCGATGCACGTCTGGAGGGTACCGACGTCGGTACTAGTATCGGTGTCGGTACCAATACTGGAAGGTCGATCTGGAGCGTATCCACCGGCCCCGCAGGTACCGAGGACGCCAGACGACAATCCTTGGTGAGGAATGTCTCATCCAACACCAGTGCAGATGCCGGGGTATCGGTACCGCTCGAAGCGGACGCCACCACCGGGCATGGCTCAGGTATGTTCTGTGAGGGGTGAACCTCAGGAACAACCTGAAACCCCACACAGGCTTTGGAGGCCGAAGACTCCCACCGGGGTTTTGAAGCCAGTCGATTCTCGAGGACAAGGCCATAGGCATCTCTATGCTGCGCATGAGAAGTGCTGCTCGAGGACTGGCTAGTCTTAACAGACTGTTTTTGGGTTACCTGATCCTGTGTAGAAGAAGATATGGTCGGTGCCCTGAAGTTGGAGGGGGACCACATGTCGAGGGGAACTCGATGTTGAAAACTTCTTCTCACAATACTATTGGCCGAGGGCTCCAGAGGAAAATGGTCAGGACCCAAGCAGGTTAGACACCAATTGTGAGTGTCTAAAAATAAAGTTGTACCGCCACAGTTTGTACATTTCTTGGGGAAAGTGGCTGGCGATTCCATGAAGGAAAATGGAGAGGCCTAGAAGGCCTGAGAACCGTGAGACACTAAGGAAGAAAAATATATTCCTTAAAAAGGAAAAAAATTTTACAAGAAAAGAAAAAAGAAACACCGGTGGTACCGGTGGCGTCGGGGAAGGCAGCCACGACAAGAAAACTAAAAAATAAAAGAAGAATTTTCTGCAATGACAGGAGGACGTCCTGCTGGCTCCGCGGAAAAACGAAAACTGAGGAGAGGCAGTTGGGAAGGCGGGAAGGCAGCACGCAGGCGTGTTGGGATGCTTCCAAAGGCTTTCTGATTGGACGCTGGGAAGCGTTCCCGCACAGACTCCGTCGGTACCGACGTACCCATATGTGAAGACTCATTCCTGCTTGTTCCTGGAGATATTAGTTAAGTTTATTTTGATTTTATCCTGTTGCTGTAAAGGGATCCACTGTGTCTGTCCCATGCCATTTTGAATTCTGTCACTGTATTTGCCCCCACCACTTCCATCAGGAGGGCACTGCAAGCATCCACCACCCTTTCAGTGAAAAAGTATTTCCTGACATTGTCTTTCAGTTTACCCCCTTGATATGACAGAGACATTTAAATACCTCCGTGGCATAAATACACAGGAGGGTCTCTTTCAATTGAAAGCAAGCTCTGCTACGAGGGGACATAGAATGAGGATGAAAGGGGATAGACTCAGGAGTAATATACGGAAATATTTCTTTATGGAAAGAGTGGTAGAAGTGTGGAATGGTCTCCCAGTGGAGGTGGTAGAGATGAGGACAGTATTTGAATTCAAAAAAGCATGGGACAAACACAGAGGATCTCTAAAGGAAAAAAGGGGACTGTTGTAGTGGTTGATATGGAAGGACAGACTAGATAGGCCATGTGGTCTTTTTTTTGCCATAATGTTTCTGTTTGTATACTGTATCGCTCCCTTGGGTTTCTGCAGCTCAAATGCACGACCTTGTATTTTAGCATTAAAATGTTGGTCATGAATTTGTCAGCTTTCTTCAAGCTTCACTAGATCCTTCCTCATGCCATCCACACCATTCAGGGTGTCTATCCTGTTACAGATTTCGGTTTCATCTGCAAAGAGGCATATCCTTTCCTGATAGGCTTTCTGTAATAATCGCTTACAAAACTGTTAAAAACAGTTACCATTCCCCTAGATATATCCTTGCCCTCAGCTCTTGTGTTGTGTGTCTTGACGAGACTGTAAGCTCTGATGAGCAGAGACCGTCTTTTACATGTGTCTGTACAGCGCTGTGTAAGCCTTCTAGCACTATACAAATGATCAGTAGTAATTGTAAAGAGAAAAGAACTCTACTACCCTCTGTTGCCTCCTGCTCCACCAGTTTTTTCTTCTTTTTTTTGTAACTTAGTTTTTATTCAATAACCATTAACAGAATAATCACACCGTCCAGTACAGTTTCCACAAAATTCACGTCCCAATTGGTGCTAATAACTCATAACGGCATTTGAAAGCAGTAACATAATATTCTAGAACATAGCATCAAATTACCCACTTAAGATATCCACACAGCCCTCCTAATACCCCTCTCCCCACTCCTTCCCCCTAAACCCCCGTGTACACCATACCAGTGCTTTATTGAACTGTCAGACCTACAGGTCGATGCAGAAAAGCAGCACTAGATGCGCACAGTAGCGACTCTCTACGCATCTAAGTAGCGCCCCGACAGCTCACATCTCTTAAGTGTCAATGTAGAAAGGGCAGGTATGCAAACAAAGGACACATACTGTAAAACGTAACATATACAAATGATAGACGCGTAAAATCCTGACCCCAGTGAAGGAGGAAGGCATCCCTTGCCTGACAATTGTGAGCCGGAATACTGGAACAGAACCGGGGAAGTTTGGCATTCAGTGGACTTGCAAAGAGGTCTATGTCTGGAGTGCCCCAGAGATGAAAAATCTTTGCCACCTGGTCTAGGTGGAGAGACCACTCGTGAGGCAGCAGTACTCGACTGAGTTTGTCTGCCCAAAGGTTTTAATACCTGGCAGATATACCACTAGAAGGTGAATTTGATGCTCTCTGGCGAGGGCCCACAGTCGTAAAACTTCGTTGCATAATGACAGAGAGCCTGTTCCGCCCTGCTTGTTCACATAGAACATGGCTACTTGATTGTCCGTCTGGACTAGGACTGTCTTGTAGCTGAGCTGGGCGTGGAATACTCGAAGAGCTAAATAGATTGCTCTTAATTCCAGGAGGTTTATGTGTAGACCAGCCTCCTGTGAAGTCCAGGTGCCCTGGGTAGAGACATGATTCAGGTGTGCTCCCCAACCCACCTGTGATGCATCTGTTGTTAGGGTGGCTTGAAAAAGGGGTTGATGGAAAGGAGACCCCACTGTCAGATTTTCTAGTGATTACCACCATTGGAGGGACAAAATTAGTCATTGAGAGTTTACTATTTTGTCTGATAAATGTCCTGTGGCCTGTGTCCACTGTGTGGATAGGGTCCACTGAGCTGCTCGCATGTGGAGGTGAGCATATGGGACTACATGAACTGTGGATGCCATATGTCCCAGCAACTGTAGTAGCTCCCGAGCAGTTAGGGAGGATTTCCCGGGCTGCTTGAGAAGCTAGTTGCATTATGCGAAGACACCGGGCCTGTGGAAGGAAAGCCTTTGCCTGTCTGGAATCTAGACAGGCCCCTATGAATTTGAGGCATTGGGAAGAAACAAGCTGGGATTTTGGGAAGTTTATTACCAACCCCAATTATTGGAGGATTCGCATTGTGCGAGACAGTGCAGTGCTGGCCTCTGCAACTGTAGGGGCTCGAATGAGCCAGTCGTCTAAGTAAGGGAAGACGAATATCCCCAGGGTTCGCAGAAATGCAGCTACTACTGCCATGCATTTCGTGAATACTCTTGGTGCTGAAGCCAGACCAAAGGGAAGAACCATCTACTGGAAATGTTTTCCCTTGAAAAGGAATCGTAAGAATTTCCTGTGATCTGGATGGATCAGAATGTGAGTGTATGCATCCTTTAAGTCTAGAGAGCAAAGCCAATCCTGGCTTTGAAGAAGAAGAGTTCCTAGAGAAATCATTTTGAACTTCTCTCGGAACAGGTATTTGTTCAATTCTCTGAGGTCTAGAATGGGTCTGTGTCCTCCTGTTTTCTTTGGAATAAGAAAATAGGGGGAGTAGAACCCTGCACCCCGTTGAAGAATGGGTACCTCTTCTATTGCCCCTTGGGCAAGAAGTGTTGAGACCTCATATAGCAGATTGTCTGCGGAGGTTTGAGAATTGAAATGCCTTAGAATTGTAGGAGGGGGCATGCTGTGAAAATGGAGCTTGTACCCCTCTCCTACAATGGACAAAGTGATAAGTCCAATCTTCTGCTGTTATCTGATGCCATCTGTTGGCAAAGTAGCATAACCTACCTGGGATATTGGGGGGTTGGGGACCCCTCAGAGGCAGGAAGGCAAAGCTCTCTAGGAAGGAGTCAAAACCCTTGAAGGGGCTGAACCTGCAGAGCTGGTTGGGTTCTCGGGCCTTTTTGCTTCTTTTGCTGTCTAGTTTGTCCTTTTTGGGCAACCTGACCCTGAGTTTGACTCTGCTGGGTATAGGAAGCATACAATTTCCTCTTTTTGCTGAAAGAGGGTTTTTTATAAGGCTTCTTTTTGGCTGGAGTGGCTGTAGATTTTGACAATCTATCTAGAGTGGTATTGTCAGCATCTAACTCGTTAGCCTTTTCCTGCCAGTTCTTGCCAAAGAGATTCTCTCCCGTGCAAGGAATGTTGCCTAACTTGTCCTGTACCCAAGTCTCCAAGTCTGATGCCTGAAGCCAGGCAATCCGTCGTGCCCCAATGGCAATAGCAGAGGTTCTGCTGATGCATTCAAAGCAGTCAAAGGCTGCACGATTCACAAACTTGGAGACATCTTGAGCATGCTTAACTAGAGCAAGAAAATCTTGTCTATTTTCATCTGGGAGAAGTGGACTCATAAGCTCCAAGTCTCCTGTAACTTCTTTGAGGAACATGCCCATATATAGTATATATGAACTGATCCTAGCTGAAAGCATGAAAGCCTGAAAAGTTTGGCGCCCAAAAGCGTTCAGAGTCCTGCATTCACGACCTGGGGGATTGGATGCATGCCTCTTTGCACTTTTCATCCTACGCATGGCTGACTCCACCACCATTGAATGGTGTGGCAGCTGAGTCTTTTGAAATCCAGGACATGGCGGAACTCAATACATAGTATCAAGCCTCCTAGAATAAGGAGATGTAGTCAGAGGTGTCTCCCACATTCTGAGCATCAAGTTATGCAGAATTTCATGGATGGGCAGAGTGGCTACCTCCTTTGGAGCTTTAGGATATTGGAGAATTTCCAATTCCTTTGCTCTGGGTTCCTGTTCAGGAGCTACCGTGATTGAAAGGCCTTTGGCCACATTACGAATAAAATCCTGAAAAGACATGCCCTCTGGAGGTGACATTCTGCGTTGGGGAGAAGAGGGATCTTCCGGGAGAAACCCTCTGGTACAAGCAGAATTGTCAGAGTCTTCAGAATCGGAGGATTCGAAGTATTCCTGACCACGATGCTCATGCAAAGCACGGTCCCAGTATCGATCGAAGTTGGTACCGAGTTGATCCGGTACCGATCTGTCGATTCCAGCCAAAGATGGCATGGGAAGAACTCCCACCAGGGCCGGTACCATTTGTACTGGTATCGTCGGTACCGGTACCGGTGTCTGTACTGGTGTAGGTACCGGGATTGGTATCGATGTCGGTATTGGTACCCATTGAACCATAGGTGTCAATGGTACCGCAGCTGTGGGAAGAGCTGCAATGCTGCATTCGATAGCGAGGAACCTCTGGTCTATCGACGCTGCCGATGCCGGGGTGTCGGTACCGGTGAAAACGGCCGGGACCCCTGAGCATGGCACCAGTAGTTCTTGCGAGGTCGAGGCCTCGAGAACATCCTGGTACCCCACTGATGCTATGGAAGCCGCAGTCTCCCGCCGGGGCTGTTTTGCTTGTTTGGTTCCCTCAAGGGCAATGCCAATGACCTCTCGATGCTTAGCAGGAGAGCTACCCTTTGAGGACCGGCTTTTTTGTTTAGTTACCTGAGATCCATGGGAAGAAGAGGAGGCTCTTTAAGATGTCGATGCAATGGATCTGGCATCCAAAGAAAAGAGAGTACCGAGCTTTGCAGCCTGGTTCTGTCTTCCTCTCTTAGTCATCCCCATACAGGAGAGACATTCAGATGGAGAATGTTCAGGCCTTAAACATTTAAGACACCAATCATGGGTGTCAGTGACGGAAATGGTACCGTCACACTTAGTACATTTTTTAAAACCACTAGTTGGTTTTTCCATGTTACAGGAATGTGAGGCCTAATGCCCAAAATGGCGCCTAGCACTGAAAAAGAAAAGTTTCTGAAGAGAAACAGCTCAAAGTATAAAATTTTTGAGAAAAGAAAAGAAAAGAACCAGCGGTACCGGTAGGCGTCGTGCGGAGGCAAACGCGACCACAAGAAAACAATTTTAAAGACAGAATTTTCTGCGGTGACAGGGTATGGGTCCTGTCGGCTCCGTGGAAAACGAAGAACTGAAGAGGGACAGTTGGAAAGGCGGGAAGGCAGCGTGCATGTGCTGAGGGATGCTCCCAAAAGCGTTCCTATTGGACGCTGGGAAGCATTCCCGCGCAGGCTCTTTCGGTACTGACGATACCCATATGTGAAGACTACATTCCTGCTTGTTCCTGGAGATACTATGTTACTATATGAAACTACAATATAACCCATTTAAGAGTAATAAGAGAAAATATTTTTTCGCTCAACGCGTAATCAAACTCTGGAATTTGTTACCAGAGCATGTAGTAAAAGTTGTTAATATAGCTGGGTTTAAAAAAAGGTTTGGACAAGTTCCTGGAGGGTGTCCTTCCTGGAGGTCCATAAACCATCATTAAAGAGGACTCAGGAAATCCACTGCTTACCCTGGAACAAGCATTATGGAACCTATGTATCCTTTTTGGGAATCTGCCAGGTATTTTTGACCTGGATTGGTCACTGTTGGAAAAAAGACACTGGGCTTGATGGACCTTGGTCCGACCCAGTATGGTATTTTAGAAAAAGGTGACCAACAACAAAGCGTTTTACCACACCGCCCCGCCAATATACGAGAAATTAAACGATCTCATCACTTTCAAAAAAAGTTTAAAACCCAGAGAGGTATGCTGTCTACCTGGTGCCAAAATCCAAGATGTTACGGAGAGTTTGCAGAGACTCATCAAGCACGCTATTACCCAATGTTGCTAATCCATGTCGGAACAAATGATACTGCCAGGTATCCCTCTGAGCGTATCAAAAGTGACTTCATGGCTCTGGGACAGAGGGTGAAGCAGTTAGGTGCACAGGTGGTGTCCTCTTCAATCCTCCCTGTTCAGGGTAAAGGCCCAGGCAGAGAGGCTTGCATCCCGGAGATGAATGTATGGCTGCGTGGATGGTGTCATCGAGAGCGTTTTGGTTTCCTAGACCATGGGATGCTGTTCCAAGGGTTGAAGAGCAGAGATGGCATCCATCTGTCCAAGAAAGGTTGACACGTCTTCAGTAGCAGATTGGCTAATATACTGAAGAGGACTTTAAACTAGATTCATTGGGGATGGGTGAAAAAAGTCACCAGTAAAGTGAAGGCCCCCAGGAAAGTGATACATTAAATACCTTTATGGAAATGGGTAACAGGGTTAACACATATGGAAAGCAGTGTGTATAAATGCCCGTAGCATGGGAAATAAGATCCCTGATGTTGAAGCTTTGGTGGAGGGACCGACTTGGATTTAGTGGCAGTTACAGAAACATGGTTCACAGAAAACCATGACTGGGATGTAACTATACCAAGCTATACTTTATTCAGAAAGGACAGGGTAGGAAGAAGGGGAGGACAAGTGGCACTATATTTAAAAAATACTATTAAAGCTTTGGAATAACAAAGCTTAAAAGGGAGAGAGGAGGCACTGTGGGTTAAACTAAAAAGAGGGAAAGAGAAATCTATTTGCATTGGCGTGATATACAGACCTCCCTCACAAGAGGAAGAGGTGGACAGAGAGTTAATTGAAGACATACGCAGCATTGCTAGGAAAGAGGACTACTGATAGGGGATTTCAATATGCCAGATGATATTGCAGCAGGAATGTGCCAATCAACATCTAGAAGTAAAGAGATCCTGGATTCTCCACAGGGAGAACTATTCAGGCAATTGGTAACAAAACCCACATGTGAAGGGGCCATACTGGACTTGGTGCTTACCAATGATGAAAGTGTTTCTGATGTTATAGTGGGAGATCCTTTTGCATCCAGTGATCACCAGATGGTGTGGTTCAGTATTAGGACTAGGGCTGTTAGAATCCATTCAAAGGTGAGGATCTTAGACTTTTGGAAGACTAACTTTGCCATGTTGGGCCAATACCTCAGGGAGTCGTTAGCGGGATGGGAACAGCTGTGGGGATGTAGAAAAACAGTGGGCAAAACTGAAAGGGGATATTTTAAGGGCAACCAACCTTTTTGTTAAAATGATAAATAAAGATAAAAGGAAAAGGAGACCGCTATGGCTTTCGAAAGAAGAAGCTGAAAAGGTGAAGAAAAAGAGAGAGGCCTTCATGAAATACAAGAGATCACAGAGAGAGGAAGACAGGCATCTATATTTGGAAAAACTTAGAGAAGCTAGCAAAGTAGTCAGGAAAGCAAAGATTCAAAAAGAGGAGATAATAGCCAATGCAATAAAATGGGGGGACAAGACATTTTTCAGATATGTTCTAGCTCAAACAACATCTTGCAGCCACCCACACCCCATGTCCAACCAACACCTCCAGAATACCCACCCATCACACCATCCAGATCACCTAAGTGAATCCCCCTTCTGAAACCACCTCCCTTGATACCCGACACTAACCTAGATAACGATGAGCCGTCCACTACCCTGCAACATACAACTGGAATGTATATAGTCTCTTTGTTGTGTGACCTGTATATATTGCTGAGATGCATGTAGAATCTCAGCTACCAACCTGTACATAGTTTACCTGTTAGCCCTGTTTAAACTCCCCATTTATTGTAAGTCCAATGTAGATATACTACATTGCACAAATATGTTTCCTGTGAACCGCACTGATGATGAATAGCGCGGTATAGAAAAAAACAATAAATAAATAAATTTATTTTAGTATACATTTGTATACCGCTACTTCCAGCGATCAGCAGCGGTTTGATTACAGATTGGAAATTGTCAAATCATGACAGGAAATTTTTGAGGTATAAACACATTGATTAGACAGGAAAGCACAGCACACAGAGAACTATTTTACAGGGAACATGGGCTATGGAGGGTTAAGTGGCTTGCCCAAGACCACAAGGAGCACCTGTGGGACTAGAAACCCCAGTCCTTCCGGCCCAAGGTTGCTGTCCTCTAGTGGGATTTGAACCCCCGACCTTCCGGCCCGAAGTACCTTGCCCCAACCACTAGGCCACTCCTCCACTCAATGAATAAAAATAAATGTTAGCGAGAAGAGGAAGGGCAAAAGTGGTATTGTCAGACTCAAGGGTGAAGGGGAGGAATATGTAGAAGCTGATGAGGATAAAGCGGAATTGCTTAACAAATATTTCTGTTCTGTGTTCACAGATGAAGAACCAGGAGCAGGACCTCAGAAAACACCCACAAACAGGAACAGAAGAGAGGCGCATCTTGAACAATTTTCAGAAGACTGTGTTTGTGAGAAACTAGCTCAACTTAAAGTAGACAAAGCGATGGGACCGGATGGGATACACCCTAGAATACTGAGGGAACTTGGGGACGTTCTAGCAACTCCACTGACTGATCTTTTCAATGCCTCGGTGGAGTCGGGAGTGGTGCCAAAGGACTGGAGAGAGGCTCATGTGGTGCCTTTACACAAAAGAGGAAATAAGGATGTGGTTCAAAACTACAGGCTGGTTAGTTTAACTTCGGTGGTGAGTAAATTATTGGAAATGCTGCTGAAAGAGAAAATAGTGAGGTTTCTGGAATCCAGCAGATTACAGTATCCGAGGCAGCATGGATTCACCAGAGGCAGGTCTTGTCAGACAAATCTGATTGATTTCTTTGACTGGGTGACCAGGGAGTTAGATCGCGGGAGAGCCCTAGATGTGGTGTATTTAGATTTCAGTAAAGCCTTTGACACTGTTCCTCACAGGTGAC
Organism: Ichthyophis bannanicus; assembly: GCA_033557465.1. NCBI lineage: Eukaryota > Metazoa > Chordata > Amphibia > Gymnophiona > Ichthyophiidae > Ichthyophis > Ichthyophis bannanicus. The sequence goes on from CM066041.1 coordinate 8,562,162, forward strand.
TTATAAACAAACTGAGCACCCTAGGGATGGACCCTAAAGCTACTGCTTGGGTTAGAAATTGGTTGAGTGGGAGGCGAGAAAGGGTACAGGTAAATGGAGCTCACTCTGAGTAGAAGGATGTTACCAGTGGTGTGCCCCAGGGATCTGTCCTTGGTCCGATTCTTTTTAACATCTTTGTTAGTGATATAGCGGAAGGGCTATTGAGTAAGTTTTGCCTCTTTGCGGATGATATCAAAATCTGCAATAGAGTAGACACCCAGGTAGGTGTAGATAACATAAGGAGGGATCTAGCTAAGCTTGAAGAATGGTCTAGAATTTGGCAGCTGGGATTTAATGTTAAAAAATGTAAGGTCATGCATTTGGGCTGCAGCAATCCAAGGGAGCAATATCTTATAGTAGGTGAAGTACTTTTGTCCACTAAAGAAGAGCGGGACCTAGGCATGATTGTGTCTGATGATCTTAAAGTAGCTAAACAGGTAGAAAAGGCGAGGGCAAAAGCTAGAAGGATGCTTGGGTGCATACGGAGAGGAATGGCTAGCAGAAAAAAAGGAGGTGATAATGCCTCTGTATAAGTCTTTGGTGCGACCTCATTTGGAGTATAGTGTGCAGTTCTGGAGACCGCACCTTCAAAAGGATGTGAACAGGATGGAGTCAGTACAGAGGGTGGCTATTGAAATGGTTAGTGGTCTTCATTATAAAGCATATGAGGACAGACTTAAGGATCTTAATATGTACACCTTAGAGGAAAGGCGGGCTAGAGGTGATATGATTGAGATGTTTAAATACCTCCGTGGCATAAATGCACAGGAGGAGAGCCTCTTTCAATTGAAAGCAAGTTCTGCTACGAGGGGACATGGGATGATGGTGAAAGAGGATAGATTCAGGAGTGATATGCAGCAATATTTCTTTACGGAAAGAGTAGTGGATCCGTGGAATAGTCTCCCAGTGGAGCTGGTATAGATGAGGACAGTATCTGAATTCAAAGAAGCATGGGACAAACACAGAGAATCTCTAAAGGAAAAAAGGGGACTGTTGTAGTTGCTTATTCACCCTTCATTATGGCACCCTAGCAGACTACAACAGCTCAAGCCCTACCCTTCCCACCCAATAAAAACTCTACTCCCCCCCCTTTATCTACGATGCCTTTATAATGTATATAGTTCCACATTAATAAAACTCTGTTTCACCAATGTTAATGTATATAGTAAAAAACGTTCTATGTAATGGAATATGCAGATGTTTTGTACTTTCCAAATTGTTGTTATATGTAAACCACTTTTGATCACAGGGAAGAACGTGGTATAAAAAATGTTAAATAAATAAATAAAATTTCTTATGTTCAGAAAGTGATGTCTTGCTATTTGGTATTAAGGTAGATGTTTGGGGCTGGAGAATTTGGGGGATTGTCAAAGTAGATTTTTTTGTCAAAGACAGAGCCAACTCTGAGTCTGTTTTTTTCATAGAAACACAGAAACATGACGACAGAAAAAGACCACATGGCCTATCTAGTCTGTCCTTCCATATCAACAACTACAACAGTCCCCTTTTTTCCTTTAGAGATCCTCTGTGTTTGCCCCATGCTTTTTTGAATTCAGTTACTGTCCTCATCTCTACCACCTCCACTGGGAGACTATTCCATGGATCCACCACTCTTTCCGTAAAGAAATATTTCCGCATATCACTCCTGAATCTATCTCCCTTCACCCTCATCCCATGTCCCCTCGTAGCAGAACTTCCTTTCAATTGAAAGAGGCTCTCCCCCTGTACATTTATGCCACGGAGGTGTTTAAACATCTCAATCACATCACCTCTATCCCGCCTTTCCTCTAAGGTGTATATATTAAAATCCTTAAGTCTTTCCTCATATGCTTTATAATAAAGATCACTAACCATTTTAAATAGCCACCCTCTGTACTGACTCCATCCTGTTTATATCATTTTGAAGGTGCGGTCTCCAGAATTGCACACAATACTCCAAATGAGGTCACACTAAAGACTTATACAGAGGCACGATCACCTCCATTTTTCTGCTAGCCTTTCCTCTCCGTATGCATCCAAGCATCCTTCTAGCTTTTGCTGTTGCCTTTTCTACCTGTTCAGCTATTTAAGATCATCAGACACAACCACGCCTAGGTCTCGCTCTTCTTCAGTGGACAAAAGTACTTCACCCCCTATACTATATTGCTCCCTCGGATTGCTGCAGCCCAAATGCATGACCTTGCATTTTTTAACATTAAATCTTAGCTGCCAAATTCTAGACCATTATTCAAGCTTAGCTAGATCCCTCCTTATGTTATCTATACCTTCCTGGGTGTCTACTCTATTGCAGATTTTGGTATCATCTGCAAAGAGGCAAACCTTACCCGACAGCTCTTCCGCTATATCACTAACAAAGATGTTGAAAAGAATCGGACCAAGGACAAATCCCTGAGGCACACCACTGGTAACTTCCTTCTCCTCAGAGTGAGCTCCATTTACCTGTACTTTTTGTCGCCTCCCACCCAACCAATTTCTAACCCAAGCAGTAACTTTAGGGTCCATCTCTAGGGTGCTCAGTTTGTTTATAAGTCACCTGTGAGGAACAGTGTCAAAGGCTTTACTGAAATCTAAATACACCACATCTAGGGCTCTCCCGCGGTCTAACTCCCTGGTCACCCAGTCAAAGAAATCAATCAGATTTGTCTGACAAGACCTGCCTCTGGTGAATCCATGCTGCCTCGGATCCTGTAATCCGCTGGATTCCAGAAATCTCACTATTTTCTCTTTCAGCAGCATTTCCAATAATTTATTCACCACCGAAGTTAAACTAACCAGCCTGTAGTTTTCAACCACATCCTTATTTCTGCTTTTGTGTAAAGGAACCACACGAGCCTCTCTCCAGTTCTTTGGCACCACTCCCGACTCTAACGAGGCATTGAAAAAGGTCAGTCAGTGGAGCTGCTAGAACATCCCCAAGTTCCCTCAGTATTCTAGGGTGTATCCCATCTGGTCCCATCGCTTTGTCTACTTTAAGTTGAGCTAGTTTCTCACAAACAAACTCTTCTGAAAATTGTTCAAGATGCCCCTCGCTTCTGTTCCTGTTTGTGGGTGTTTTCCGAGGTCCTGTTCCTGGTTCTTCATCCGATTTGCCCAGCTGGACTTTAGAAGCAAAGTTAGAAAAGTCTCTCTGCCTTTCCTTATAGCTTGGGTAGAAGTGTCCAACTTCATAACCACACTGCAGATGAACATGTTCTACGGGGGGCATATTCAACGTTGGCAGTTAGGCTAAAGGTGCCTAACTGCCACCATAAGACACATAAGAACATAAGATATGCCATACTGGGTTTACAGGATCCGAGGCAGCATGGATTTACCAGAGGCAGTCTTGTCAGACAAATCTGGTTGATTTTTTTGACTGGGTGACCAGGGAGTTGGACCGAGGGAGAGCCCTAGATGTGGTGTATTTAGATTTCAGTAAATCATTTGACACCGTTCCTCACACGCGACTTATAAACAAACTGAGCACCCTAGGGATGGACCCTAAAGTTACTGCTTGGGTTATAAGAACATAAGATATGCCATACTGGGTCAGACCAAGGTCCATCAAGCCCAGTATCCTGTTTCCAACAGTGGCCAATCTAGCTCATACGTAACTAGCAGTTTCCCCAAAAGACACAGGTTGCGCAATGCTTGTACTGGGTCAAGCATTGATATCCTGGGTCCCTTCTTAATAATGGTTTATGGACCTTTCCTCCAGGAACTTGTACAAACCTGTTTTAAACCCAGCTACACAAACAGCTCTTACTACATCCTGTTGTTGTTGTTGTTAAGTGCCATCGAGTTGGAGTCGACTCATGGCGACCCTCTGGATAGCTATCCTAAATTGTGTTCGGTCTTCAGTCAGGCGGCTCATTGTTGACAGACTGGTACCCGTAGCTGCTGTTATTGTATCGATCCATCTCATTGCTGGCCTTCCTCTTTTGCGTTGACCTTCTATCTTGCCAAGCATGATGTCTTTCTCTAATGATCTCTCTCTTCGCATGATGTGTCCAAAGTATGAAAGTTGAAGTCTTGTCATCTGAGCTTCTAAAGAAAGCTTAGTTTTGATCTCCTCTAGTACCAACTGGTTTGTTCTTCGGGCAGTCCATGGTATACACAGTATTCGTCGCCAGCACCATAATTCAAAGGCATCAATTTTCTTCCTGTCTGTCTTTTTCACTGTCATATGATGTTATTGAAAACACCATGGCTTGAACAAGTCAAATCTTTGTATGGAGAGAGACATCTCTGCTCTTGAGAATCTTATCTAGGTCTTTCATAGCCATTCTGCCAAGAGCAATGCGTCGTTTGATTTCTTGACTGCTTGTTGCTTCTTTATTGATAGTTGATCCAAGAAGGTTAAAGTTGTTCACAATTTCAATTTCTTCTCCTTCAACGATGAACCTGTTGATTATGCCAGTTGTCATGATCTTTGTCTTCTTTACATTAAGGTGCAGGCCCATTCTGAGACTATGTTCTTTGACTGTGAGAAGCAAATGTTTCATCCTGCGGTAACAAATTCCAGAGTTTGATTACACGTTGAGTAATATTTTCTCTTATTTGTCTTAAATAGTTCACCCTGTAGCTTCATTACATGTCCCCTAGTCTTTCTATATTCTGATAGCGTGAACAAATCGATCTACGTTTACCTGTTCCACTCCATTCATTAATTTATAGACCTCTATCATATCTCCCCTCAGCCGTCTCTTTTCCAGGTTGAAGAGCCCTAACCTTTATTTATTTAGCTGTATTTATACCTTTGTAGTCTCTCTCCATAGGAGTAGCCTTCCATCCCCTTTACCATTTTGGTGGCTCTTCTGTGTACCTTTTCTAATATCGCTATATCCTTTTTAAGATACGGCGACCAGAATTGCACACAATATTCAAGGTGCGGTCGTACCATGGAACAATAAAGAGGCATTATAATATCCTTTGTTTTATTTTCCATTCCTTTCCTTATGATACCTAGCATTCTATTTGCTTTCTTGGCTGCCGCTGCACACTGGGCGGAGGGTTTTAACATGTTATCCACGATGACTCCTAAATCTTTTTCCTGAGTGGTGGTTCCCAATGTGGAACCTTGCATTGTGTAACCATAGTGTGGGTTGTTCTTTCCTAGGTGCATAACTTTGCACTTGTCCACATTAAATTTCATCTGCCATTTGGATGCCCAGTCTTCCAATTTATCCAGATCCTCCTGCAGTTTTCCACAGTCCTCTTGGGTTTTAACAACTTTAAACAGTTTTGTGTCGTCAGCAAATTTGATAACCTCACTAGTTATTCCCTTTTCCAGGTCATTTATGAATATGTCAAAAAGTAGCGGACCCAGTACAGATCCCTGGGGTACACCACTATTCACCTTTTTCCATTGGGAAAATTGGCCATTTAGCCCTACCCTCTGCTTTCTATCTTTTAACCAGTTCCCGATCCACAATAGCACACTGCCTCCTATCCCATGACTCTTTAGTTTTGCCAAAAGTCTCTGATGAGGGACCTTGTCAAAGGCTTTCTGAAAGTCCAGGTACACTATATCAACTGACTCACCTTTGTTTACCTGTTTATTCACACCTTCAAAAAAACATATCAGATTAGTAAGACAAGATCTTCCTTGTCTAAAGCCATGTTGGCTGTCTCCCATTAGGCCATGACTATCTACATGCTGTGTAATTTTGTTCTTTATGATGGTTTCTATCATTTTCCCCGGTACTGAATTCAGGCTCACCGGTCTGTAATTTCCCGGATCACCCCTGGAACCCTTTTTTAAAATTGGCGTTACATTGGCAATCCTCCAATCTTCAGGTATTACAGATGATTTTAATGAAAGTTCCCAGATTACGAATAGCAGGTCTGCAATCTCATATTTCAGTTCTTTCAACACTCTTGGATGTATACCATCCGGTCCAGGTGATTTGTTACTATTCAGTTTATCAAAGAGTTGTAATATATCTTCCCGGTGTAGCGATATTTCTCTCAAATCCTCTGCAGTATCACCTTTAAATACCACTTCAGTCTTGGGTAACATCCCTACATCTTATTTTATTTATTTATTTATTTACCAACCATTTCTTCTATACCGCACTATTCAGCATCAGCGCGGTTTACATGGAACTCCGTAAAAAATTGAAAACTTATCTGTTCACCAAACTCTATAACATAGATAACTCAGCACCTGCTTTAGACAAAGGTTAAACAGATATCTGTCTACATTAAGCAAAAGCCCTTAACACATACAGATAACACATACCCATAATGACCTCACAGCCTATGTCCTTTCACCTCCATGTATATATATATACATACACAAAACTGTATATAGTTTAATATGTTCTATATTATCTCACATTGTTTAGACTGTATACGCTTTATATAATATGATGTTCCTTGTAAATATGTTCTGTTATAATATGACGTTCCCTGTAAAACAAACTTGTTTTGTTAATTGTTGTTCACTGTGAACCGCAACTGAACTTTGGAAGATGCGGTATATAAATGTATGTATAAATAAATAAAAAAATAAATAAATAAAATAAATCAGACAGGGTACATAAGCCTGAGCTTACAATTAACAGGAGAACCAACTTGGATAACAAAAGGTAACTATTTACACAACGGTGTCATAGAAAAACATAGTAAGAGATTTAATGGTCAAAGACTCCTTGCATGGTGTGGTCGCCTAGATGAAAGGGTGTGTTGAATCTTCCTCAGTAAAGACCGAAGCAAAGAATTCATTGAGTCTCTCCGCTATAGCCTTGTCTCCTCTTACTGCCCCTTTTACCCCTCTATCATCTAATGGTCCAATTGACTCTCTCACAGGTCTTTTGCTACGATTGTACTTGAAAAAGTCTTTATTTCATGTTTTTGCTTCCTTAGCAAGTTCCTTCTCAAATTCTCGTTTTGCCTGCCTTATCAATGCTTTGCATTTAACTTGCCAGTGCTTGTGCGGTTTCCAATTTTCATCGTTTGGCTCTTTTTTCCATTTCCTGAAAGATGTTTTTGGCAGCAACAGACTCTCTGACCTCACCTTTAAACCATGCTGGCAGTTTTTTGGACTTTCTTCCACTTTTCTTAATGCGTGGAATACAGCTGGTCTGGGCTTCCAGGATAGTATTTTTAAACAATACCCAAGCTTGATGTAAGTCTTTAACCTTTGCAACCGCTCCTTTTGGTTTTTTCTTAACTATATTCCTCATTTTATCATAGTCTCCCTTTCGAAAGTTAAAAGGTAGTACTGTGGATTTCCTTACTATCCCTCCTCCACTAATTAAATCAAACGCGATCATGCTATGATCACTATTGCCAAGTGGTCCCAACACCCTTATTTCTTGCACCAGATCTGATGTTCCACTAAGGACTAGGTCCAGTATGGCTTCCCCTCTGGTCGGTTCATGAACCAGCTGCTCCAAGAAGCAGTCATTTATTTCATCTAGGAACTTTATCTCTCTAGCATGTCCTGCTGTGACACTGACCCAGTCGATGCCGGGGTAATTGAAATCACCCATTATTATTACTGTGCTATAACGTTTGTTAGCTTCCTTGATTTCTTTGAGCATTTCATCATCCATTTGTTCATTCTGGCCAGGTGGTCGATAGTACACCCCCACTGCCATTGCCTTCCCCTTCATACATGGAATTTCAATCCAAAGAGATTCTACAGCAAATTTTGTTTCCTGCAAAACTTTAATCCTTTCTGACTCAATGCCCTCTCTAACATAGAGCGCAACCCCTCCACCAATTTGATCAGTTCTATCATTACGATATAGTTTGTATCCAGGTATCACAGTGTCCCACTGGTTATCCTCCTTCCACCATGTCTCTGAGATTCCAATCATATCTAACCTCTCATTTAGTGCTATATATTCTAACTCTCCCAACTTATTGTTTAGACTTCTAGCATTTGCATACAAGCATTTTAGAGACTGTATTTTATTAATATTAATCTGGCTATTCGTAGGCATGGGTAATTTGGAATCTTTACGCTCTGTCTGTTCCATACTCAAGGGAATTTGGGCTACTTTACTCTTTTTTGGAACCTCACTGCTTTTGGTAGTATCCTTCAAGGATACCTTCTTCCGAACCATGCGCTCTTGGACGATTGCCGGCTTTCCCCTATTTTCTAGTTTAAAAACTTCTCTATCTCCTTTTTAAAGGTTAATGCCAGCAGTCTGGTTTCATCCTGGTTAAGGTGAAGCCCATCCCTTTGGAAGAGTCCCTCCTTTCCCCAGAATGTTCCCCATTTCCTAACAAATCCAAAACGCTCATCCTTGCACCATCGTCTCATCCACGCATTAAGACTCCGCAGCTCTGCCTGCCTTTTGGGTCCTGCACGTGGAACGGGAAGCATTTCGGAGAACACTACCCTGGAAGTTCTGGATTTCAACTTCCTACCTAAAAACTTAAATTTAGCCTCCAGAACCTCCCTACCACATTTTCCTATGTCATTGGTACCAACATGTACCAAGACAGCGGACTCCTCCCCAGCACTATCTAAGATCTTATTTAGGCGGTGCATGAGGTACGCTACCTTCGCACCAGGCATGTTACTAGGCGATCCTCACGTCCACCAGCCACCCAGCTATCTACATGCCTAATGATTGAATCACCAACTATAATAGCTGTCCTAACCCTCCCCTCATGAGCACATGGCCCTGGAGAAACGTCCTCAGTGCGAGAGGGTTTTACATCACCTGGAGGACAGGTCCTAGTTACAGGATCACTTCCTGCCACACCAGGGTGATGCTCTCCTGTCACGTGACCTCTCTCCTCAATGGCAACGGGGATGCTGCCAGACTGGAGGTGGGACTTCAGGACTATATCCCTGTAGGTCTCGTCCATGTACTTCTCTGTCTTTCTTATGTCTTCCAGGTCTGCTACTCTAGCCTCTAGAGAACGGACTTGTTCCCTGAGAGCAAAGTGCTGCATTTTCTCTTTATGTCCCCCCCTTCCCGCTGGTCTCCAGTTATCCCAGTTTATTCCCACTTGTGCTGCGTTTTCTCCTTATGTCCCCCCCTTCCCGCTGCTCTCCAGTTATCCCAGTTTATTCCCACTTGTGCTGCGTTTTCTCCTTGTCTCCCCCTTCCCGCTGGTCTCCAGTTATCCCAGTTTATTCCCACTTCTGCTGCGTTTTCTCCTTATGTCCCCCCCTTCCCGCTGCTCTCCAGTTATCCCAGTTTATTCCCACTTGTGCTGCGTTTTCTCTTTATGTCCCCCCCTCCCCGCTGCTCTCCAGTTATCCCAGTTTATTCCCACTTGTGCTGCGTTTTCTCTTTATGTCTCCCCTTCCCGCTGCTCTCCAGTTATCCCAGTTTATTCCCACTTGTGCTGCGTTTTCCCCTTATGTCTCCCCCTTCCCGCTGCTCTCCAGTTATCCCAGTTTATTCCCACTTGTGCTGCGTTTTCCCCTTATGTCTCCCCCTTCCCGCTGCTCTCCAGTTATCCCAGTTTATTCCCACTTGTGCTGCGTTTTCCCCTTATGTCTCCCCTTCCCGCTGGTCTCCAGTTATCCCAGTTTATTCCCACTTGTGCTGCGTTTTCTCCTTATGTCTCCCCTTCCCGCTGGTCTCCAGTTATCCCAGTTTATTCCCACTTGTGCTGCGTTTTCTCTTTATGTTCCCCCTTCACGCTGCTCTCCAGTTATCCCAGTTTATTCCCACTTGTGCTGCGTTTTCCCCTTATGTCTCCCCATTCCTGCTGCTCTCCAGTTATCCCAGTTTATTCCCACTTGTGCTGCGTTTTCTCCTTATGTCTCCCCTTCCCGCTGCTCTCCAGTTATCCCAGTTTATTCCCACTTGTGCTGCGTTTTCCCCTTATGTCTCCCCTTCCCGCTGGTCTCCAGTTATCCCAGTTTATTCCCACTTCTGCTGCGTTTTCTCCTTATGTCTCCCCTTCCCGCTGCTCTCCAGTTATCCCAGTTTATTCCCACTTGTGCTGCGTTTTCTCCTTGTCTCCCCCTTCCCGCTGGTCTCCAGTTATCCCAGTTTATTCCCACTTGTGCTGCGTTTTCTCCTTATGTCTCTCCTTCCCGCTGCTCTCCAGTTATCCCAGTTTATTCCCACTTCTGCTGCGTTTTCTCCTTATGTCTCCCCTTCCCGCTGCTCTCCAGTTATCCCAGTTTATTCCCTTAAGAACATAAGATATGCCATACTGGGTCAGACCAAGGTCCATCAAGCCCAGTATCCTGTTTCCAACAGTGGCCAATCTAGGTCGTACGTACCTAACAGTTTCCCCAAAAGACACAGATTCCGCAATGTTTGTACTGGGTCAAGCATTGATATCCTGGGTCCCTTCTTAATAATGGTTTATGGACCTTTCCTCCAGGAACTTGTTCAAACCTTTTTTAAACCCAGCTACAATAACAGCCTTTACTACATCCTCCGGTAACAAATTCCAGAGTATGATTACATGTTGAGTGAAAAAATATTTTCTTTTGTTAGTCTTAACTAGTTTACCCTGTAGTTTCATTGCATGTCCCCTAGTCTTTCTATATTCTGATAACGTAAACAATCGATCTACGTTTACCCGTTCCACTCCGTTCATTAATTTATAGACTTTTATCATATCTCCCCTCAGCCGTCTCTTTTCCAGGTTAAAGAGCCCTAACATTTTTAGCCTTTCTTCATAGGAGTATCCTTCCATCCCCTTTACCATTTTGGTGGCTCTTCTCTGAACCTTTTCTAATAACGCTATATCCTTTTTAAGATACGGCGACCAGAATTGCACACAATATTCAAGGTGCGGTCTCACCATGGAACGGTAGAGAGTCATTATAATATCTTGTTTTATTTTCCATTCCTTTCCTTATGATACCTAGCATTCTATTTGTTCTCTTGGCTGCCGCTGCACACTGGGCCGAGGGTTTTAGCATGTTATCCACAATGACGCCTAAATCTTTTTCCTGGGTGGTGGTTCCTAATGTGGAACATTGCATCGTGTAACCATAGTTTGGGTTGTTCTTCCCTAGGTGCATAACTTTGCACTTGTCCACATTAAATTTCATCTGCCGTTTTGATGCCCAGTCTTCCAATTTATCAAGATCCTCTTGCAATTTTCCACAATCCTCTTGGGTTTTAACAACTTTAAATAGTTTTGTGTCATCTGCAAATTTAACCTCACTCATTATTCCACTTCTCAGGTCATTTATGAATATGTCAAAAAGCAGCGGATCCAGCACAGATCCCTGGGGTACACCAGTATTCACCTTTCTCGATTGGGAAAATTGGCCATTTAGCCCAACCCTCTGCTTTCTATCTTTTAACCAGTTCCTGATCCACAGTAGTACACTGCCTCCTATCCCATGACTCTTTAGTTTTGCCAAAAGTCTCTGATGAGGGACCCTATCAAAGGCTTTCTGAAAGTCCAGATACACTATATCAACCGACTCACCTTTGTCCATCTGTTTATTCACACTTTCAAAAAAACATAACAGATTAGTAAGACAAGATCTTCCTTGTCTAAAGCCATGTTGGCTGTCTTCCATTAGGCCATGATTATCTACATGCTGAGTAATTTTATTCTTTATGATGGTTTCTACCATTTTTCCTGGTACTGACGTGAGGCTCACCGGTCTGTAGTTTCCCGGATCACCCTTTGAACCCTTTTTAAAAATTGGCGTTACATTGGTGATCCTCCAATCTTCAGGTATTAGATATGATTTTAATGATAGCTCACAGATTACTAATAGCAGGTCTGCAATCTCATATTTCAGTTCTTTCAACACTCTTGGATGTATACCATCCGGCCCAGGTGTTTTGCTACTCTTCAGTTTATCTAATAGTTGTAATACATCTTCCCGATGTATCGATATTTCCTTCAATTCTTCCGCACCTTTAAATACCACTTCAGTCATGGGTAACATCCCTACCGCTTCCTGAATAAAGACCGAAGCAAAGAATTCATTCAGTCTCTCCGCTATCGCCTTGTCGCCTCTTAGTGCTCCTTTAACTCCTCTATCATCTAATGGACCAACTGACTCTCTCACAGGTTTTTTGCTACGAATGTACTTGAAAAAATCTTTATTTTGCGTTTTTGCTTCCGCAGCAAGCTTCTTCTCAAATTCTCCCTTTGCCTGCTTTATCAATGCCTTGCATTTGACCTGCCAGTGCTTGTGCTGTTTCCAAGTTTCGTCGTTTGGCTCTTTTTTCCATTTCCTGAAAGATGCTTTTTTGGCAACAACAGCCTCTCTGACCTCACCTTTAAAACATGCTGGCAGTTTTTTGGACTTCCTTCCACTTTTCTTAAAGCGTGGAATACAGCTGGTCTGGGCTTCCAAGATAGTATTTTTCAACAACACCCAAGCTTGATGTAAGTCTTTAACCTTTGCAACTGCTCCTTTTAGTTTTTTCTTAACTATTTTCCTCATTTTAATCAGTCTCCCGAAAGTTAAAAGGTAGTACTGTGGATTTCCTTACTATCCCTCCTCCACTAATTAAATCAAAGGCGATCATGCTATGATCACTATTGCCAAATGGCCCCAACACCCTTATCTCTTGCACTAGATCTGGTGTTCCACTAAGGACTAGGTCTAATATGGCTTCCCCTCTGGTCGGTTCATGAATCAGCTGCTCCAAGAAGCAGTCATTTATGTCATCTAGGAACTTTATCTCCCTAGCATGTCCTGCCGTGACACTGACCCAGTCGATACCGGGGTAATTGAAATTTTTATTTTATTTATTTATTTTAGCTGTATTTATATCCCGCTTTTCACTGGGTCAAAGCGGTCAATTGGGAGATACATTTAACACGAGGGGATATGACACACATACGCTAATACTTACAGAGACCATGGGCAATGGAGGGTTAAGTGGCTTGCCCAAGACCACAAGGAGTACCTATAGGACTAGAAATCCCAGTCCCTCCGGCCTGAGATTGCTGTCCCCAGGTGGGACTTGAACCCCCGGCCCTCCGGCCTGAAGTACCTTGTCCTAACCACTAGGCCACTCCTCCCACACATCACCCATTATTATTACTGCGCTTTAACTTTTGTTAGCTTCCTTGATTTCTTTGAGCATTTCATCATCCATTTGTTCATTTTGGCCAGGCGGTCGATAGTACATCCCCACTGCCATCGCCTTCCCCTTTTTACATGGAATTTCAATCCATAGAGATTCTACAGCAAATTGAGTTTCCTGCAAAACTTTAATCCTTTCTGACTCAATGCCCTCTGTAACATAGAGCGCAACCCCTCCACCAATTTGATCAGCTCTATCATTACGATATAGTTTGTACCCAGGTATCACAGTGTCCCACTGGTTGTCCTCCTTCCACCATGTCTCTGATATTCCAATCATATCTAACCTCTCATTTAGTGCTATATATTCTAACTCTCCCATCTTATTTTTTAGACTTCTAGCATTTGCATACAAGCATTTTAGAGACTGTATCTTATTCATATTAATTTGGCTATTGGTAGACATGGGTAATTTGGGATCTTTAAGCTCTGTCTGCTTTGATTGTATGATAAGGCGGTATAAAAATCCAATTAAATAAATAAATAAATACACAAGGGCATTTGGGCTACTTTACTCTTTTTTAGAACCTCTCTGCTTTTGGTAGTATCCTTCAAGGATACATTCTTCCGAACCATCCGCTCTTGGGCGACTGTCGGCTTTCCCCTATTATCTAGTTTAAAAGCTGCTCTATCTCCTTTTTAAAGGTTAATGCCAGCAGCCTGGTTCCATCCCGGTTAAGGTGAAGCCCATCCCTTCGGAAGAGCCCCTCCTTTCCCCAGAATGTTCCCCAGTTCCTAACAAATACAAACCCCTCATCTCTGCACCATTGTCTCATCCACGCATTGAGACTCCGCAGCTCTGCCTGCCTTTTGGGTCCTGCACGTGGAACGGGAAGCATTTCGGAGAACGCTACCCTGGAAGTTCTGGATTTCAACTTCCTACTTAAAAGCCTAAATTTAGCCTCCAGAACCTCCCTACCACATTTTCCTATGTCATTGGTACCGACATGTACCAAGACAGCAGACTCCTCCCCAGCACTATCTAAGACCTTATCTAGGTGGCACGTGAGGTCCGCTACCTTCGCACCAGGCAGGCAAGTTACCAGGCGATCCTCACGTCCACCAGCCACCCAGCTATCTACATGCCTAATGATCGAATCACCAACTATAACGGCTGTCCTAACCCTTCCCTCATGGGCACATGGCCCTGGAGAAACTTCCTCGGTGCGAGAGGGTTTTACATCACCTGGAGGACAGGTCCTAGTTACAGGATCACTTCCTGCCACACCAGGGTGATGCTCTCCTGTCACGTGACCTCTCTCCTCCATGGCAACAGGGATGCTGCCAGACTGGAGGTGGGACTTCAGGACTATATCCCTGTAGGTCTCGTCTATGTATCTCTCTGTCTTTCTTATGTTTTCCAAGTCTGCTACTCTAGCCTCTAGAGAACGGACTCTTTCCCTGAGAGCAAAGAGCTTCTTGCACCTAGTGCACCCATAAGACCTCTCACCAACTGGGAGAAAATCATACATGTGACACTCAATGCAGAAGACTGGAAAGCCCCCATCTCGCTGCTGGACTGCTGTCTGCATCTTAGTTTTAAGTTTTTGTTTAGATCTTTAAGTTCTTTACTTACTAAGGGTTGCTATGGATATTTATACCAATAAAACTGTACCTAATACTTTTAATATACCTTGAAGCTTAATTAATCTCAGGTTCTTAGTGTATGACTGATTTGGGTAATGAGCTTCACCTGAGAGCACCTCCTGTCTTTTAAGATGTGTAAGTACCTATAAAGCTACGATTATCCCAGGGGTGGGTGGGTGTGGGGAGGGAGGGAGGGAAATAACACTTATTAAAAGAGGGCTGCTACACAGTACCCTGTCCTGCTGAGGTAAGCTATATTCTTATTTGATTTAAATTATAGCTCTTTGCTGCTGCTAGGCTCTAACTTATTATGAAATTTAAACTACAAGCTCTCTGCTGGGTTCTAAATTTAACCAGAAAGCTCTCTTCAGTGTTTTAAATTTAAACTAAAAGTACTTTGCTGATACTAGGCCCTGAGTGACTTCCCACTTGTGCTGTGTTTTCTCCTTATGTCTCCCCCTTCCCGCTGGTCTCCAGTTATCCCAGTTTAATCCCACTTGTGCTGGTCTCCAGGGAGCAAAAGTTGAGTTTTTTTGCAATACTGCAATCTCTAAACCTTGTACCTAGTACTGTCCCCTGTGTCTGTCCCAAACTGCTTGAATTCTGATATGATACTGATTTTTATCCCCACTACTGGTAGGTTTTCTACCAATGTGTTGCAAATGGTCTGCAGATGTGCCATGGGAGTCTGGGGGAGGGTCATTTATTAGTAGGGCCATTGGGGGAGTTTGAGGGAGGGCAAAACCAGTGTCGTTCTTCAGTCATGTATTCGAAAGGCATTTACATAGTTTGCTCATGGTGGAAACACATACAGTAGAATGTCCCTTGGCTATGGTTGTACCAGAGCATCCAGTCCTTCGGACATCCATTCTCTCCTTCGACTGAAGAGTTTTGATGCCTTGGCGTTCTCGAATGTCGCCAAGAGATCCATGATCAGCCGTCCCTACCTGTGATCGATCCTTTTGAACACCTACTGCCTGGATCTAGCCAATGACGGCTGAGGACGTCTGCCTGAACACTGACTGTGCCGGCCACGTGTGCCGCCGACAGCGCCAGGAGATTTTCCTTGGCCCATGCTAGAATTGGAGCCACTTCGGCTCCTAACATGACTGCCTGTGCCTCCCTATAGTTTCAGATATGCCCAATGGAGCCATTGTCCGAGAACACTGCAAACACCTGGCCCCCCGGGATTGGACAAAAGTGGTCTCCAGATGGTGATGGACCTAGTGCTCTCGTTGGGTGACCACATGCCCTGTAGCACCTGGGACTGGCAATGTGCCCTCCAGCTGGACAGGCACGCATCCGTTGTCAAGGTTATCCACTCGAGTGATTCCAGTGGCATCCCCGTCAGGAGTCTGCTAGAGTCCAACCACCACCATAGCTCCCTCCAAATGCCAGCTTCTGAGACCAGTGCTTGCTCAGCTGGGACCAGCGTGATAGCAGTGTCTTCTGCAGCGACCGCATATGTGCCTGTGCCCAGGGCACGAGCTCTATCGATGCCATTGAGCCCAACTACTGAAGGTAATGCTAATAACTGATAATAACCTTGATATACTCTGCCTTACTGAAACCTGGTTCCAAGATTCTGACACTGTATTACTAAATCAAATATGCCCCAATTTATACTCAATTAATGTTACTAACAGATTACAAGGTAGAGGAGGTGGTGTAGCTATTATTTCTAGATCTAGCTTACAACTTTCCTCTATCGAATCCTCTTCCACCCAAGGCATGGACACTATTACTGTCTCCAACTCTACTTTAACCCTACACCTCATATATCGTGCACCACAAGCAGACTCCTCAGATCTCTCCACGATCCTAGATACTGCCTGCTCCCCTCAACTTACATCACGCCCTCTAATAATCTTAGGTGATTTAAACCTACATTCCACTTCCTTTTCAAATTCCTCCTCCTTCCTCCAAGCTATGAGCGCCCTCCATTTTACCCAAATACTTCATAACCCTACACACTCTAAAGGAAACACCCTCGACTTAATTTTCATCCCTCAACACCCTCATCTCAAAGACCAGATCCAACATACTATCCAACCCATTCCTTGGTCTGACCATTCCATTATCTTCTTCACCGTCCCCTACTCATCTTCTCAAAATAAACCTCACTCCCTTCCTCAACCCATTCGAAAATTCAAACCATTCAATGCAGCTAACTTCCTAGAGCAAATCACTCCTTCACTCGACCAATTAAATGACAAAATCCCCAATCTAAATTCCACCATCTCTTCTTGGAATCAAACATTATCCTTAGCATCCCTACTCCCACCTAAGCATCTTTCTAACAAACATCGCAGAAAAGTCCCCTGGTTTTCTACAACCCTGAGAAATCTCAAAAGAGAGCTTAGACGGCTTGAACGCAAATGGAGACATACGCAAGATCCAGATGTATACAATACCTATAAAACTAAACTCCTATCCTACTGTGCTGAAACCATTAATCATAAAAGAGAATACAATGAAAACATAATCCAGTGTGCCCTCAACAAACCAAAGGAACTTTTCTCTATCGCCAAATCCCTAATAAAAGACCCCAACCCACATGACCAACCATCTAAAATATCCGCCCAAGCTATAGCTGACCACCTGGCCTCTAAATTCCTCCCCCCCTCTTCCCTTCCCCATCTAACAAACAATTCCCAACCACCTGAAGTCCATAATACTCAACCACTAGAGAACTCATGGTACGAATTTCACACTGTCACCCCGGAAACTATATCTAATGTCATAAATAGTTTGAATGCTTCTACATCTGCCCTTGACCCCTGTCCTGCCCCCTGGATAAAATCCACCAGAACATCCCTCAGCCCCTACATCCAGACCATTGTACAATCCTCCCTCCAGTCTGGATCTGTACCTCCCCTACTTAAATGTGCCTCTATCCGCCCCATCTTAAAAGGATCTAGACTTGACCCCACCTCCCCTTCCTCCTATAGACCCATCTCTAGTATACCCTTCCTTGCAAAGATTACTGAGAAAATTGTCCAAGCCCAACTACAGGACTACATAGATGATCACTCTCCTCTTGACCTATACCAACATGGATTTAAGAAGAATCATGGAGTTGAAACCCTCCTAACCTCCCTTCTAGACTCACTGTATTTACACACTCATAACCCTACTCAGGGTTGCTTACTTATATTTCTCGACTTATCTGCTGCCTTCGATTCTCTTCCCCATAATCAACTCCTCACCAGACTTCATGAAATAGGTCTGAGAGGCACTACTCTTAAATGGTTTCGCTCATACCTAGACTCTAGAACACAACAGGTCCATATTGGAAGTGACACCTCCCTCCCATTTATACTAAAGCAAGGTGTCCCCCAAGGCTCTAGCCTCTCTGCCTTACTTTTTAACATCTTCCTCCAACCTGCCTGCAAAATTTTCCAAAACTCTGGCATTCAATACCAATTATACGCAGATGATATGATGTGCTTCACACCATTTAGCCTCACTAACCCTGACTTTACCAAATTAAATGAATGTTTAACCAAGCTCAAATCCAATCATCCTCGATCAGAACCTCTCCTTCATTGATCATATAAAGAAAACTACTAACGCAGTTTACGCAAAGTTACGTACTCTCCGTAACCTCAAGCCCTTCTTAAGCCCCAACTCCTTTCGTACTGTCTGTCAGGCTCTCACAACCCCCTCACTTGACTATTGCAATCTTATCTATCATGGCCTCTCTAAAACCACTATCCAACCTCTCCAACTTGCACAGAATACACTAGCACGTTTAATAACTAACAACCCTAGGCGATCCCATATTACACCTGTCCTCTATGATCTACACTGGCTCCCAATCCAACTCCGAGCTAAATTTAAAGTGCTCACCCTTATTCATAAGATTATCTCAAAAGAATCAGCTCCTTGCCTTTCCCCTCTCCTGGCCTTCCCTAATAATACAAGAACGCGCCGCTCCTCTACCAAAAACCTTCTATCTATTCCTACATCCAAGATACACTTTAAACAATCTACTAGCAACAGGGCCTTCTCTCTCTATGCCCCCTCCCTATGGAATACCCTTCCCCATGACCTACGTAACTGTGTGAGCCACGCAGAATTTCGAAAAAGATTAAAAACTTACCTCTTCCTCGAACACTTTTCCCTACCACCCTAGCTCCTCCCCCTTACTCCCACTCCACTACTCCCACCCTTCTACTAGTCCCTCTAATTGAGATCTCAGTGACCCTTGCTATTTTTAGGTAAACAAACGAGTCATATTAGTGTAAATAATATTTTGTACATAGTTATTTATTTTATTAGTTTCCCAGTTCCTATGTTACTTATATAGCCACATATTCTCGTTCTATGTAATCTGTTACCTTGTTCTATGTTCTTTGTAAACAGTTGTATAATACTGTCAGTTATGTTACATGTAAACCGTCTTGAATTGTAGAAAGACGGTATATAAAAACTGTTAAATAAATAAATGCCACGCCGAGGAGGCCGGCATCCACAGAAACCCACGCGCCCATCGCCTCAGTTTCACTGTCCACTCCACTGGCAGCGAGATTCGTCCCTCTGTGGTCTGGAAATGAGCTCCCAGGTGTACCAGGTCCTGGGACAGGCAAAGGTGATCACCCATCCAAGCCGCTGTAAGCACAACACCACTAGGTGGGTGGCCTGCCGGCTCTCCTCCTCTGACTCTGCCCGAACCAGCCAATCATCCAGATACGGATGTACCAGCACTCTGTCACACTGTAACACTGCCGTCATCACGACCATCACCTTGGTGAAGATTCATGGAGTTGTGGCGAATCTGAAGGGCAATGCCTGAAACTGAAGTGTCACATGGGCAGGGTGAATCGAAGGAACCAAGCGAATGGGAATGTGTAAGTAAGCTTCGGTCAGATCCAGAGAGGTGAGAAACTCCCCTTTGTGAACCACCGTGATCAGACTGCAAGGTTTCCATGTGAAAACGCGCAACCCACAAGGCACGGTTCACATGTTTCAGGTCCAGAATAGGCCGAAAGGAACCCTTCTTCTTGAGAACCACAAAATATATCAAGTAGCGACCTATGCCGCATTGGTCTCTGGGCACGGGCATCACAGCATCCAGCTGCAGCAGCGTGTCCTGGACTATCTGGGCCTTTCCTACAGATCTGCACGGAGACATTACAAAGGTGTCCGCCAACGGATAGGCGAACTCCAAGGCATACCTGTCACGGATCACCTCCAAGACCCACTGGTCAGACATATGCACCCAGGAGGACAGAAAGCTTCAAAGTCACCTCCCTACAGGCTCCACTTCTGCCCAGCCCCCCACCCCCCATCTCATTGCGGCTTTTTAGAGGCCAGAGAGGCGGAAGGGTAGTACCATCTCCCAACTCCCTGACCTCTTTGAAACGACGAGCCCCTACTGGGATAGCATGCCTTCTGAAAGGGCACAAACTGTGCTGCTCTGAAACGCCGAAAATCACAGGGCTGTCCTTGGTTGGACGCCTGGCCCTTGACCACCTTGGGCCACTCTTCGGGAAGCTTGGAACTCTTTGAGTCCCCCAAGCTCCTTCAAAAGCTTCTCCAAGGCCTCCCCGAACAAGAGCTTACCCTGAAAGGGGAGATGAGTCAGCCTCATCTTTGAGGCCAGATCCGCTGCCCAATTCCACAGCCATAAGAGGCGGTGAGCTGCCACCACAGAGGCCATGGTCTTAGAGAGGCCCTGATTAAGTCATAAAATGCATCCATCAGGAAGGCAGTGCTGGAATCAAGATGTGCCGCCTCAGCCCCTATTGATGGAGCCCGATACCCTGGCTCCGGCAAGCCCTGAAACCAGCAGAGACAAGCCCAAGAGACATAGGCCCCAAAAATGGAGGTCTGGAGGATCAGGGCATTACTATCAAATGCCTGCTTCAGTAGAGTCTCCAATTTCTTATCCTGTGGATCCTTGAGTGCCGCTGTCACCTCCACTGGTATCGTGGTCTTCCTCGTGATGGCCGAGACCGCAACATCCACACGTGGAGCTTGGAGACACTCCTTGTCCTGCTCTGGGAGTGGATATAACAGCCCTATGGACCTAGAACCTCCGAGATCCGCTTCCGGCATCTCCCATTCTGGCTCCATCGTGCACCCTAAGACCCCATGGACCGGAAAACCGTGTACAGACTGCGGGTGCCCTGCAGCAGAGGATCCTCCATGACCTCCTCTACCGCCGGCCCCGGAGAAACAATATTCAATGCCGCCAGCGAGTACATAATTAGGGCCGGCAGCTCCTCCTTCCTGAAGACGCAGACCACGCTGGGGTCGGCCCCGCAGGCATCTCCAGCTCCTCGACCTTCCCCGAGTAAGCCTCCATCAGTGATGCTGACGTGCCCGCTAAGAACCCCAGAGCTCCATCTCCAGACATGGGAGCTTGGCTGCCGGTTCCTCCTCAGCAGAGACGGAGGCCCCTGGGTTTCTGCAAACCCCCTTTTCTCTTGCTGGGATAGGCCACTGGACTAGCAACACAGAATCTGTATTCATTGGTCTAACCCAGAGGTTAGATATGATTGGAATCTCAGAGACATGGTGGAAGGAGGACAACCAGTGGGACACTGTGATACCTGGGTACAAACTATATCGTAATGACAGAGCTGATCAAATTGGTGGAGGGGTTGCGCTCTATGTTAGAGAGGGCATTGAGTCAGAAAGGATTAAAGTTTTGCAGGAAACAAAAGTTGCTGTAGAATCTCTATGGATTGAAATTCCATGTAAAAAGGGGAAGGCGATGGCAGTGGGGGTATACTATCGACTGCCTGGCCAGAATGAACAAATGGATGATGAAATGCTCAAAGAAATCAAGGAAGCTAACAAACGTTACAGCGCAGTAATAATAATGGGTGATTTCAATTACCCCGGTATCAACTGGGTCACTGTCACGGCAGGACATGCTAGGGAGATAACGTTCCGAGATGAAATAAATGACTGCTTCTTGGAGCAGCTGGTTCATGAACCGACCAGAGGGGAAGCCATATTGGACCTATTTATTTAACAGTTCTTTTATACCGCTTTATCATTAAATCAAACTCCTTAGTGGAACACCAGATCTGGTGCAAGAGATAAGGGTGTTGGGGCCACTTGACAATAGTGATCATAACATGATCACATTTGATGTAATTAGTGGAGGAGGGATGGTAAGACAATCCACAGTACTACCTCTTAACTTTCGAAAGGGAGACTATGATAAAATGAGGAAAATAGTTAAGAAAAAAACTAAAAGCAGCTGTTGCAAAGGTTAAAGACTTACATCAAGCTTGGGTGTTGTTGAAAAATACTATCTTGGAAGCCCAGACCAGCTGTATTCCACGCTTTAAGAAAAGTGGAAGGAATTCCAAAAAATTGCCAGCATGGTTTAAAGGTGACGTCAGAGAGGCTATTGTTGCCAAAAAAAGCATCTTTCAGGAAATGGAAAAAAGAGCCAAACGACGAAAACTGGAAACAGTACAGGCACTGGCAAGTTAAATGCAAGGCATTGATAAGGCAGGCAAAGGGAGAATTTGAGAAGAAGCTTGCTGTGGAAGCAAAAAATGGAAATTACACTAACCTGGTAATTGTAGTTCCTGTAGGATCCAGTTTAGTCCTCCACTTTCGGGTAATGCACCTCTCACTGCAGCCTGGAGACTGGACCAATCAAATCTTCTGTAGTACATATCCAGCAGGAGCTCCCAGAAGCCCCCCAGTGTACTAGTAACAAAGCATACTTAACGAAGCAACACATTAGAGTATCATAAAACATTGCACTTTACTATACTTTACTTTACTTCACTTCCCCCCCTGGAATAACCAACTCCCTCCCCAAACGAGGAAGTCAGAACACCGCAGAGCGCCGGAACCGGCGCCCGCAAATTTACACCGAGCTCCCCCCTGAGAAAGCTAAGGAGCTGACTGAACGTCAAAGAAAGGGAAGAGCCAGAGCGATACGCAGCACCGTCGCCAAGACCGAACGGAACGAAGAACCGTCCCCTAGTCAACCGCTCGGAACAGCGCGCCGCAAGATAACACAGATAGTCGGGAGGGAAGGAGGACTAAACTGGATCCTACAGGAACTACAATTACCAGGTTAGTGTAATTTCCATTTCCTGTGCGGATATCCAGTTTAGTCCTCCACTTTCGGGATGTAACAGAGCAGTTAAGACCGGGCGGGACCTTGCCAGCCGGCGCGCAGACCGCCGAACCAAAACAGGAATCCCGAGCCGCTAACACATCCAAGCGATAGTGCCTGCTGAAAGCGTGCAGAGACGACCAAGTGGCCGCCTTACAGATATCTGCCGGCGGAACCAGGGAATGCTCCGCCCAAGAGGGCGCCTGAACTCGAGAAGAATGAGCTCGGAACCCCTCCGGAACCGTCCGCTGCTGCAACAGATATGCGGACGCGATCGCTTCCTTGAGCCATCTAGCAATGGAGGCCTTAGCCGCCGCCTCCCCTTTCCTTGCACCCCCAAAGAGCACAAAAAGCCGATTGGTCATTCGAAAAGGCTCAGTAGACTGTAAATGCCGTCGCCGCGTGCAACCCACATCGAGCCGGCGGAGACCCTTGTCCACCGACTCGACCGAGCTCGCCGAAAGAACTGGCAGAAACACCGCCTGAAGCAAGTGAAAAGGGGACACCACCTTTGGCAGAAAGGAAGGAACCGGACGGATCACACTCCGATCCGCGGAAAAAGACAAGAAAGGTTCTCGGCAGGACAAGGCCTGAAGACCCGAAAAGCGCCGAGCCGAGCAATTGGCTACAAGAAAAACCGTCTACGACGTGAGATCCTTCAGAGACAACCTCCGCAAGGACTCAAAAAGTTCCCGTACCAGAGCCCGCAGAACTAATGCAAATCCCACGGGGGAATCAACGCTCTGCGGGAAGGCCGTAATGAAAAAACCGCGGTCAAGAAACGCCGCACATCCGCATGAGCGCCGAGAAGGCGACCCAAGAACTTGCCTCGATAACAAGAGAGCGCTGCCAATTGAACCTTCAGGGAACTGGCCGCAAGGCCCTCCTTGGACCCATCCTGAAGAAAGCTGAAGACGACGGGCACAGCAACCGTCGCCACCCGGACTCCCCGCCGGGAGCACCAGTCCTTAAAAATCCTCCAGATTCGACCATAAGTAAGAGAAGTGGACGACTTTCTCGCCCGCAGCAGGGTGAAAATCCCTGCGGGCGAATAATCTGTTTTGTTTTTTTTTTTTTGGCCGAGCCCTCTCAATGGCCAAACCGTAAGCGAGAATCAAGCCACCTGGGGCGTCCGCAAGGGGCCCCGAAGGAGAAGGTCTGGCCGCGCGGGCAGGAGCCAAGGAACGCCGTCGCGAAGCCGGACCAGAGCGGCATACCAGGGCCTCCGGGGCCAACCCGGAGCCACCAGCGGCACTCGGCCCCGATGGCACTCGATGCGCTGGACGACCCTGCCGCTCAGCGCCCACGGGGGAAAGACATACAGGAGCCCGGAGGTCGGCCACGACTGAGTGAGAGCGTCGAGCCCCTCGGACATTCGCCCCCTCCGGCTGCTGGAGAAGCGACCCGCCTTGGCCGACTGGTAGGTCGCCATGAGACCCATGATGGGCGGACCCCACCGCCGAACTATGTGCGCCTACACCTGTGGGTTTAACTCCCACTCTCCGGGGTCCACCCGCACTCTGCTGAGAAGTCGGCCTGGACAGTTTCAGCGCCTGCTAATCGCGCTGCCGATATTGCCGGCAGACGAGTCTGCACCCAACTGAACAAGTCCGTCGCCTCTGTTTCCAGGGCCACAACGCCGGTGCCCCCTTGGCGATTGAAGCAAGCCACAGAGGTCGCATAGACCGACAAGACTCGCACTGGTCGACCGAGGCCTAGGAACTCCAGGGCCCATAGGGCTAGCCGTACCGCCTGAAGTTCGAGACGGTGGATTGACCAAGAAGCTTCCTGGGGAGACCACACCCCCTGCCTGAAGCGGGTCTCGCAGTGAGCCCCCCCAGCTGGATAAGCTCGCATCCGTTGTGAAAGAACCCCAAGAGGAGGCTCCAAGGGAAGCCCCCGCGTCAGGTTCTCGGAGGAGAACCACCATCAGAGTGACCGGCGAACTGCCTTTGGGCCTGGCAATCTCTTGTTCAACGAGCCGAACTGGTTGGACCAACGGCGGAGAAGAGCCCTCTGCAGAGGACGCATGCGGAACCGCGCCCAAGGCACCACCTTGAAGGCCGCTGCCCTCGATACGAGGCGCCTCAGGTACCACCACGTCGATGGAGCGGACAGCCCCCTAAAGAGCCGGGCAAGAGCCCGCAACGCCAGGACGTGGCGCTCGGGGAGGCCCAACAAACCCCGTGCGGTGTCGAAGCGCCTCCCCAGCTACTCGAGATCCTGCGTTGGACCCCGACCACACTGGTCTTCGTTCCCCACCCAGCCGAGGAACCGCCGCGGAGCCATCACCCTGCTCGCGCCGTGCACCTACTCCCGACTGGACCTTGCCCGAAGCAACCAGTCGTGGATAAACAGATGGGCCAGGGCGCCCTCTCTGCGCCAGACCGCCGCGACCACTACCATCACGCTCGTGAAGGTGCGGAGGCCGTGGCGAAACCAAACGGCACGGTTGGAAATGGGAAGTGGCCCCACAGAAGAGCGAAGCGGAGAAACCGTTGATGAGACAGCCGGATGGGAATGTGTAATGTGGACTGCAGCGGCTGTGGTAGATCCCGCAGCAGAAGCTCCGAGGAGGAGGGAGCGAAGCGCCGAGGGACCCAGCTAGCAATGCCGTGGGTGGTTTTTTTTTTTTTTTTTTCCCGGTCATTCAGTCATAACATAATTAATTATTTATTTATTCATTTTTACATTTAAAACAAAAAGCAAGGAAGGCTCAGGGAAACCCAAGACTCTGCAAGCAAAGGATTCCGAAAACCCACGTGCCGCTACCACATGATTACATGTGTGAAAACTGCCGACTAGAGCTTGTTCCCTCATAAGAAACACGGAAGAGAAAAACAAAACAACTGACCGGCAGCCACAGAACTGAGAGGGGAACTGTCAGCCATACCCTGAGCGGGCATTTAGAAACTGTCAAAGTCAGTGAAAAGCAATTACAGTGACTGAAAGTAGGGACATTAGAGCGGGATCCCTCCGCAGCCATTCAGACCGCCATGGAAGGGGCTGAGAGTTGTATCCGGGGAGGGAGATAGAAGCTCAACCCAACCGTAGGCACCGTACCACGAGCCTGCCCCATGAGGCCGAGCCCAAACCATCCAGGACTCAAAACACTGACTTAAAACCTCAAGCAAATGGTATATTGACCAAGGCAGGTACCATAATCAGCAGGACGTACAAAGCACCCCGACAGCAGTTTGTGGCCCAAGGACCAAAGGTAGGAACCGCAAAGCACAGAGGCAGCCAGTCCGGATATAGCCGAAATCATCCCAGAGCAGCTGAGATAAGGCCGAAAAAACAAAAACAGACTACTCACAGTTTTCTTACAGAAAATGATACCTGAACTTCTTGGAGGCATCCAAACTCTAGTGGGAAAGACTCAGTGCAGCGTAAGCCAATGGAGAATTCCCCTGAAGCCAAGCTCCGGAGTCCCCCAGTTCAGCTGGGGAAGCACGATGCTGAGGTAAGAGCAGAGCCGATGCAGGAGGTGCCCGTATTTCTTCGGACCGCCAATGCAGCGTAACCTAAATTATGCACAGGGAGAACTAAAAACAAATAAGTGCGCTCCGCAGGAACAGGCATTCAATCATATTCCCCTCAATAGGCAATGCCCCAGTGAGCCCTCTTTGTTGGGCCCAGTGAGGAACGGAACCCACTAGCCCTGCCCCTTAGTACGTCAGGGACTCAGCATTGAACTGTGGTTCTGAATTGCATACTGGTCTCTCTTCATGCCTTCTGCACTCTTTATGGAAATATATTCAGTTATTTAACAGTTATCTAACATTTATCTGAGAACAATTAACAAAGCGCAGCCTGTTATATCTTATGTTCATGAACAGGCAGAGAAAAAAGGATACCTCTCCCCACCAACACCAAGCAAGTCTGTGTGAAAACTGACCCAGCACTGTAGCTGTTAAAAGTCAGCCGAGAAGAAATCAGGCTTCCCTCCAAAAACTAAGGCTCATTAGCTATGCAAAATGGCCACCAGCAAAAATAAAACACAAAAAGGAGTGAATTAAAACCCCCCAAAAGCTAAGGAAATAGCTGAAACAGCCAAAGGGGAAGGTGGGAGGGTTGCAGGCAGAAGAAAATGCCTAAAAACGCTGAAAGAGCAAGAAAAAGCAATCAAGCTACCACAGAGCCGAGGACAGCAGTGGGAGAATATATTTCATGGCTGAATAAACTGCAGCCCGGCTCCTCAAACGCCAGAGCCAGTCACTGAACCTCTGCGGGACCCCCAACTCAGGCATTGGGGTTTGGAAGCCATCCCAAGGCCCCCTCTGCCCAGCGGGAGATAATGGAACAGTCACAGGGAAGCCCACACCACAGGGGCAATCCTATGCAAATCAGTCCCGATTTAAAAATAAAACGCTTATTTATTTTTTATTTATTTATTTATTTATTTATTTTATTTTTTTTTTTTTTGTTTACAAGAAACAAAATACTCCCCAGACTCCCTGGGGTGTCCTGAGCAAAAGCGCCAGCAAAAGGAACCCCAAAAACGCTAGGGGAACCTGTGCACAAGTGATCAAAAGTGCTACTAAAAGCACACTTTAAAAATCCAAAATGGCCGCCGCACTTTTTCACCCTCTGTAAAAAACGGCGCGAAAATACAAAGGCAACCAAATAATATGGAAAATAAAGAAAACGACCCTCTATTACAGGGCAAACGACCAATTTTAAGAAAAATTGCCCAATTGGCTCAGGAGAGCCTAGCAAAGTGCTGGCAGCTCTGACAGTGTACTGCTCACATAGAAAGAAATAAAAAGAAACCTCCTACCAGCTCAGGAACATCCAGAACTCAGCCAACTTCTCCCAGAACCAGCCACTGCTGTATCAGGTATGGCTTTACCCCTTACTGTCCAGGGGAAGCTCACTTAAGGCTGTTAAAATTAGCTAGGCATTAAGTCAGGAGCCAGCAGGTCTGACTTTCTCCTAGCCTCCTGTGCTAATGCA
This sequence comes from Ichthyophis bannanicus, assembly GCA_033557465.1. Taxonomy (NCBI): domain Eukaryota; kingdom Metazoa; phylum Chordata; class Amphibia; order Gymnophiona; family Ichthyophiidae; genus Ichthyophis; species Ichthyophis bannanicus. Next base: position 8,589,824 of record CM066041.1, read on the forward strand.
CCAGGGAGATCTTTTTTCTTTTCCTTTTAAAGAGACAGCTAGCTATTAAATAAACAGCAAGTAAAAATCCCAAAAAACAAACCCTAAAAGACTAACTAACAAGTGTTGCTCCTGCAATGGTCACTCAGTGTGCCCAGGAGGACACACTTTTACGTCTGCAGACTGCAAGAGACTGGACACACTGGGGGGCTTCTGGGAGCTCCTGCTGGATATGTACTACAGAAGATTTGATTGGTCCAGTCTCCAGGCTGCAGTGAGAGGTGCATTACCCGAAAGTGGAGGACTAAACTGGATATCCGCACAGGAACACGTAATAAAGACTTTTTCAACTACATTCATAGCAAAAAACCTGTGAGAGAGTCAGTTGGTCAATTAGATGATAGAGGGGTTAAAGGGGCACTAAGAGGTGACAAAGCAATAGCAGAGTGAATGAATTCTTTGCTTCCGACTTTACTGAGCAAGATGTAGGGATGTTACCCATGACTGAAGTGGTATTTAAAGGTGCGGACGAATTGAAGATATATTACAACTATTTGATAAACTGAAGAGTAGCAAATCATCTGGACCGGATGATATACATCCAAGAGTGTTGAAAGAACTGAAATATGAAATTGCAGACCTGCTATTAGTAATCTGTGAACTATCATTAAAATCATCTGTAATACCTGAAGATTGGAGGATGGCGAACGTAACACCAATTTTTAAAAAGGGTTCCAGGGATGATCTGGGAAACTATAGACTGGTGAGCCTGACGTCAATACCGGGAAAAATGGTAGAAACCATCATGAAGAACACAATTGCTGAACATGTAGATAGTCATGGCTTAATGGGAGACAGCCAACATGGCTTTAGACAAGGAAGATCTTGTCTTAGTAATCTCTTATGTTTTTTTGAAGGTGTAAATAAACAGGTAGACAAAGGTGATTCGGTTGATATAGTGTATTTGGACTTTCAGAAAGCCTTTGACAAGGTCCCTCATCAGAGACGTTTGGCAAAACTAAAAGAGTCATGGGATAGGAGGCAGTGTATTATTGTGGATCAGGAACTGGTTAAAAGATAGAAAGCAGAGGATAGGGCTAAATGGCCAATTTTCCCAATGGAGAAAGGTGAATAGTGGTTTACCCCAGGGATCTGTGCTGGGTCCGCTGCTTCTTGACATATTCATAAATGACCTGGAAAAGGGAATAAAGAGTGAGGGTATCAAATTTGCAGATAACACAAATGACACAAAACTATTTAAAGTTGTTAAAACCCATGAGGATTGTGGAAAATTGCAGGAGGATCTTGATAAATTGGAAGACTGGGCATCAAAACAGCAGATGAAATTTAATGTAGACAAGTGCAAAGTTCTGCACCTAGGGAAGAACAACCCAAACTATGGTTACACGATGCAAGGTTCCACATTAGAAACCACCAACCAGGAAAAAGATTTAGGCATCATTGTGGATAACATGTTAAAACCCTCTACCCAGTGTGCAGCGGCAGCCAAGAGAGCAAATAGAATGCTAGGTATCATAAGGAAAGGAATAGAAAATAAAACAAAGGATATTATAATGCCTCTATGTCGTTCCATGGTGCGACCGCACCTGGAATATTGTGTGCTATTCTGGTTGCCGTATCTTAAAAAGGATATTGCGTTATTAGAAAAGGTTCAGAGAAGAGCCACCAAAATGGAAAGGGGATGGAAGGATACCCTATGAAGAAAGGGTAAAGAGGTTAGGGCTCTTTAACCTGGAAAAGAGACGGCTGAGGGGAGATATGATAGAAGTCTATAAATTAATGAACGGAGTGGAACGGATAAACGTAGATCGATTGTTTATATTATCAGAATATAGGAAGACTAGGGGACGTGCAATGAAGCTTTAGGGTAAACTATTTAAGACTAACAAAAGAAAATATTTTTTCAATCAACGTGTAATCAAACTCTGGAATTTGTTACTGGAGGATGTAGTAAAGGCTGTTAGTGTAGCTGGGTTTAAAAAAGGTATGGACAAGTTCCTGGAGGAAAGGTCCATAAACCATTATTAAGAAGGGACCCAAGATAACACTGCTTGACCCAGTACAAATATTGTGGAACCTGTGTCTTTTGGGGAAACTGCTAGGTACGTATGACCTAGATTGGCCACTGGGCTTGATGGACCTTGGTCTGACCCAGTATGGCATATCTTATGTTATTAAAGATATGTACCTTATTTAACTGGGGATGGGACTTACATGAAGATACTTCCTGAACTCATCCTTCATGCCCTTGGAAATCATTCTCAGAAACATATCACTCGTGCCTGTCATTAACCTTTCTATATCTTAATGAATCTAAGCAACCTCCAGAGATAGGGGCAAGAAGAGTTGGCCCAACCATTAGGGAAAACTAGACAGTCACCTAGGGTCGCAACTTCCTGGTGAGAACAAACACAGCAGCATTCAAAGATCTTATCAGCCACACAACTCAAAGAGCTATAGGCGCATTCTTTTACCTGCACACACATACATACAAAGCAAAATTTAATATCTACAAGTCTGATGTTCAATTATGTATTTTTACAGGATTGTTGATGAAAGAGTGGTAATCAATGATCATGATTCTTGAGTTTAATTATCGCCTGGTTGGGGGGGGGGGGAGGAAGGAGGGACGTAAGGCTGAAGGTTTGCCTAGAATGCCCAGCAGCTTGCGCTAGCCCTGCGGGGTCTTGTGGGCAAGAGTAAGTGTGGAACGTACCTTCAGGAATGATGCTATACCAGCTCTTTCCTGCTCCCCTTGTTTCTTCATGCGAATTACTCTCTCGAACTGTGCAGGGTTTCGATCCATGCTATCATATAGGTTTTGAAGAGACCATTCTGTGTAGGAGATTGACTGCTCTTCAAACTCTTCCTCCGTCACCAATTTGCAGAACGTCATACTGAGGGGATACTCTTTGTCAAATTCCCCTAAAGTCTCCATCCTACACCAGATTTAAAACCAGAGATTTAGATTCGCACACAGCTACAGTAGGCTCAGTAACACAGGATCTGAAGAACAGATCATCTCCAAAGATAAGCAGTGATTACAAAGATTACACAATACCCTAATCTCCCTCCCGCCCCACCAGCACCACCAACATCATCATAAATACCCTGATCTCCCTCCCCCCCGCCCCACTACCATCATCATCATCATAAATACCCTAATCTCACTCCCCCCCGCCCCACCACCATCATCATCATCATAAATACCCTAATCTCCCTCCCCGCCCCATCACCACCGTCATCCTTAGTCACAGGGGCAATCGTTTCTTTACTAACCACAAGTTTCTCCAAGTGAGAAGGGTCAAAAAATACATATTTCACCCCCAGCAGTGTAACAAGACACTTACAGGGAAATCTTAAATAACAGGTACCAAAAAGACCCAGTACCCGAGACCTAAGAAGCAAAAAAGCCTTCCTTCTGATCTGGGTAGCTCTGGAGACATCCGGGAAAATCTGAAGTTTCCCACCACAAAAAGTAGCATTTTTAAGTTAAAAATAACTTCTCATATCGTGCGAATCCTCAAGAAAAGCTGAGAGAGAGAACTCCGGGCTAATCTCCAGGATTCCCTCCCCCTCCTGTTCCGAGGAAGACCGCACTCTTTTATTGGGAATATAAAACAAACGTGAAATCACAATCTCCCCCCCCCGCCCCACCACCCTCATCATCATCAATAATACCCTAATCTCTCCCCGCTTCACCCCCATCAAAAGTACCCTAATCTCCCCCCCACCACCATCATCATCATCATAAATACCCTAATCTCCCTCCCGGCCCCATCACTACCACCGTCATCATCATCAATACCCTAATCTCCCCCATCCCACCACCATCATCAATACCCTAATCCCCCGCCCCACCATCATCATAAATACCCTAATCCCCCTCCCCGCCCCACCACCACCACCACCATCATCATCATCAATACCATAATCTCCCTCCCCGCCCCATCACTATCACCATCATCATCATCAATACCCTAATCTCCCTCCCCGTCCCACCACCACCATCATCATAAAAACCCTAATCTCCCCGCCCCACCACCATCATCATCATAAATACCCTAATCTCCCCCACCACACACCACCATCAATACCCTAATCCCCCCGCCCCACAACCACCATCATCAATACCCTAATCCCCCGCCCCACAACCACCATCATCATCAATACCCTAATATCCCCCCGCCCCACCACCACCACCATCATCAATATGCTAATATCCCCCCGCCCCACCATCATCATCATAAATACCCAAATCTCCCCCCGCCCACCACCATCATCAACACCACAACACCCCCCCCCCCCCCCGCCCCACCACCACTATCATCCTTAGCCACAGGGGCAATCATTTCCTTACTAACCAGAAGTTTCTCCAAGTGAGAAGGGTCAAGAAATACATATTTCACCCCAGCAGTGTAACAAGACACTTACAGGGAAATCTTAAATAAAAGGTACCAAAAAGACCCAGTACCCAGGAATAAGAAGCAAAAAAGCCTTCCTTCTGACCTGGGTAGCTCTGGAGACATCCAGGAAAATCTGAATATTCCCACCACAAAAAATAGCATTTTTATGTCGAAAATAACTTCTCATATTGTGCAAAGTCTCAAGAAAAGCTGAGAGAGAGAACTCCGGGCTAATCTCCAGGATTCCCTCCCCCTCCTGTTCTGAGGAAGGCCACACTCTTATCGGGAATATAAACAAACGTGAAATCACAATCTCATTAGCAACAGGTAATAACAAAATTTCTGTAAAATATTTTCTTAACAGGATCTCTGGTTGTTGCAGCGAAGTGCACGCAATGAATGATACCAGGAGTCAGTGCAAAGATCCAAGCCAATTTATTGTGCACAAGTCTCAGGCAATGTCACATTCAAAAAGGTCTGAGCAATGGAGTCCAGCAAACAACACCTTATATACCTTTCTTCTTCAGTTTAACATAGGCAAACTTTCTATTGGTCCCAATGCCCCCCGCATCTATCCAATTGGGAACTCTCTCTGGGCCTAGCACTCTGTTCCCCCTGCTCAGAATTCTCTAACAAAGGCACAGTTCTTAGACTTTGATACATTTCTCCTACAAGGTCACTTCTAGCTTAGAGAATGTGTGAACACAGAGCACGGGAACATATCTGTCATCAGCATAGAAGAATTCAATAAAGGATTCATACAACCTTATCAGAAGCAGTTTAAAGCAGTTTCTCTAACTTTTACTGACTTTGGTTTTTCTCAGCATTACTATTCTCAGATGGGGGCTGGGACTCAGGCCTAGCTCACAGGCCTCTCATACATTTACAGGTTATTCTAGGCCATAACCTGCCACATTCCCCCCTTTGATTATTCTCACCCGCAAGCGAGAAAGGGTGAGAATCAAATCATACATTACACGTGGTCATCAGCATCATGTTGGGGTTTAGGGGAATATTGCCACATAGCTAATATCTTTGTAGCTGCTTTACGCTCAACAGTACTATCAATAGTTGAGTTCAGCATACTGTGATAATGACAGCAATGCTGAGCAGATAGATTGGGAAAATAATGAGCATTGTGCCTTTAAGAGTAAGGACAAGTCAGGTTCCCATAGAAACCAAAAGCTTCTAACTAGAACTGAGCCCAGCCATAGCAGTGACGTAGGAGCTGAATGGAACTCTAATGAGTTGCACCTGAGTAGCCAGAGGGGTGTGGCTGCTGAAGGAATCCGTTTTAAACCTGCTTCAGAGCTAGAGTTCAGGAAAAGGGGTGGAGAGAGAGAGAGCACACAGAAGCCACGAGGCGAGCAACGACAGCAGACAGAGCAACGCAGGCAAGGAAGGCAAAGAGGAGAGCAGCAAAGAGGGAAACTTTGGAACCCAGAACTAGCAAAGGAGGATTCTGGAAGGTCCATTTCCTTTACCTCGAGAGCACTAGAAGCAAAGCCAAAAACCTCTGTGGAAACTACCCGAAGAAAGGTAGAAGAGTTTACCTATACGAGGGAGGAAAGCTCTGATTACAGAAAAGGCATTGCGAGTGAAAAAGGTACGTCTGCCATAATTCCTAGCCAGAGACTTGCTGAGGAGATTGTACAGCAGTTAAAGAACAGTGCTAATAAAAGCAGAGATAGCACTGCTGCAAAAACAGTTCCAGTCAGAAACATTCTTAGTAAGTGTTTTGAAACAGACGTAAAGGCTGTTGCTAAGAGCTTACGTAAGAATCAGTTTCCTGCACTAGAGAAAGTTACTGCCAATCAGAGGGATAACTTTATTGAACAGCTGCAAGAAGTTCTCAGTGACCTGCAGTCTAGAAGTTCCCCTAAGCAGAATTATAATGATTACAGCGAGGAGATGATTGTTGACGTAGAAAGCACTCCTGATACAACTGATATCTGTGAGATGGATTGTTCTTTATGTGAGATTGATCACTTGGACCTACGTTAGACAACCTTTACATGAAGGTAATGCAAAGATGTTTTCTCCTGAATGTTTGCTGTGAAGAAACAGTTTGCCATATGCTTTATTTTCTAACTTTGAATTGCTCCTGTTTCCGATTGTTTTGGAAAGTAATCCGTGTCATGTTTTGAGCCAAGAATCTAGGTGTGAAAGGGAAAACCCCAAATAAAAATTTATCTGTTCAAATGACCCTCGTGCCACAACACCTTTGTTTGATAGTAAACCTAGACTACAACTCCCAGCGTACCTTGCTGCTACCTTAGTCAAAAAGGACACTTGAAGACAAAGTAGAGGTCACCCTTGCTCTAGAGTCACCGGCCCTAGGCGGGGGCAGGACAATACGTAAGCATAAGGGTAGGAAACATGGGAGAAACAAGCAGATAGCCAATATTGATAAGACAATGATCACAAGTGTTTTCAGGCCGCCCATCCCCGAAAACAGAGAACCAAACCATCCATCGAGTTGCAAGCCATGCCAGGTCTGGACCGGTACATAGGTTTGCTTTCTCATATGATTGGCTATATCTTCTACAACTTGTCCTTCATTATCGATTTGCAAACAACAGTTAGTTAAATTCAGCTTTCCACACACCCCTCCCTCAGCTGCAAGTAAATAATCTAATGCTAAGTGATTCTGATAAATAGCTGTACGCATTTGCGTGGCTTGTTTAGCTAACAGGGTTAGTGCTCTACTAGTTTCATTGGTTATTATTTCAACAACAGCTTGCAAACGTATAATACGATTTAACATATACACAGGGGTGCGGTAACCCCAAGAGCCATCTTGTACCCAGGTAGCAGGTCCATAGTAGGAAACAATTCTCTCCGGTGGCCATTCTTCAGATGTCGCATCCCATTTGTCCCACTGGCCTATCTTCAGAACCTCTCGCTTCTGTCGACTTCTATATATGGGAAATCCCAGTTGTTCCCCGTGGGAAATAGGCAAGAGGAAGAAGGAAGGTCTTATGGTCCCCAAAACACACGCACCTCCCCAGTTAGCAGGGAGTCTAGCATATGCTCAAGTTCCACAGATCCAATACAGTCCAGGTGGAGCTTGCCAGGTATTGTGAGAAGCCAGATTTGCCCATAACCTGGCAAGGTTAGGAAAGATAATTAGAGGATTAGAGGGTTCCGGGGCATTGGCACCTGACCACCAGGATGTCTTTCTGGTAGTAGCATTATAGTACTTCTGGTTTAAAAAGACCAATTGTCCCACTAGCATAGTCAACTGTGGTCCAGCACAAGCAAAACATAGATTACCAACAATGGGGTTAGCTAGGACCCATTCACTGGTAGCTTTATGCAGATCAGTTTGGTTGTATGGTACGGAATAGTTCAATTTTTGCGCTTCCCAAGACCACTGGTCTCCCATCTGAGTTCCCCCACAGAAAAGGCAGTCAGAGACATGGAGACTTGATGCTACAGCTCCAGCTAATTCAATGAACAAATTCCGGGAAACGTGGGGAACTACAAACTCTGCCTTCATGGCCTCATAAAAGGTATGATGTATTCGATAAGGTGAAGAGACATGAGATTTTGTGTTAAGCTGGATATATACAAAAGTTCCAGGGTCAGTTCCATTTCCTGCTATACGTAGACCGAATTGGAATCCCTGCTTCCACTGGCTCGGGTCGAGGATGAGGAGCCGTAGGGGATTACAAGCATCTTTCTTGCACTTCCGAGGTTCCGGTAGGGGTAATCTCTCTAAATTGGCCTTGCGATTATCCCCATCTTGTCCAGTAGGGCTACCAGACCAGGTAGCATAGTACACACAGCCCCATTTCGGACAGAAATAGTCATCTTTCGATGGCTTACCATAAGTGGATGGAGAATGTATCCCAGTGCATATTCCCCATCTGTATGCACCTTCGGGACACATATACTTGTCATCATAGTAGTAAGCTTGTTCCCATGACCCACACCTGTAATAGTCATTTCTGTTTATCAGATCACAAGCATCAAAATACAGGGGTACAGGTCGGGTGGGATCAGAGAGTTGACTTGTAGCATTTATAAGGGCTCCATCTTCATCATTCCATCGTAGTTCCAGGACATAGTAAGAAGGATTCTGTCTGGGACTAAAACAGGTACGAGTCTTTCCATTCGTGCAGACATTCAGTTCTGTACCATTATACATGCACTGGCTGACTGTACCAGCGCAGGTGTAGTAAGAGTGATAAAGTAAAGTCTGGGTGATCTTCATCCCAGTTCGGGTAGTGGTTATACAAGCTGCACAAGGGGGCAGGGCAAACGTTGTCCCATGGGGTCCCAGGGCTACCGCAAAGATGAAACAGTAGTAGGTGATCATCATGATCATAGTCTCTGATGATGGGTAAACTGAAATTTTGACAACTCAGAACGTGAAGACTTCTCCTTCCTCAGCTTCCAAGAGTGGGGTTCTCAGATCCTCATGATGGTGGTGGTCTTCTTCTCAGTGTGAGTCGCAATGGTGATGCAGGATCGGCGGTCGAAGTCCAAGGATGACTCTCAGGAACTGCTGCTGGCTTTACTCGACTGTGGTGAATCCAGGAGTCGATTTCTGCTGTTGGCGTTGACAGCAAAATGACATATGGTCCCTTCCAATGAGGTGCCAACGGTGTCTTCTTCCACTCTTTAACCCACACCGAGGCTCCAGGCTTGAAAGGATGCAATGGCTCTGTCAGATTGATAGGCAACTGGTCCTGCACCCAGGTATGGAGGCCCTGCAAGACAGAACTTAGAGCCAACAATTCTTGTCTTGTCTTGATTTCTGATCCAATCTGACTCATATCCCACCTTATCCCCTGAACTATGGGCGGGGGTCGGCCATACAAAACCTCAAATGGGGAAACTCCTAATGACTTAGTGGGGGCTGAACGTACTCTGAGGAGGGCTATGGGGAAAGCTTGGGGCCACTTCAGGTGAGCTTCCTGACAGAGCTTGGACAACTGGGACTTCAGGGTTCGGTTCATTCTCTCTACTTTCCCTGAACTCTGGGGTCTATAAGCTGTATGTAACTTCCACTGTATTTGTAAAGCACGGGCTAACTGCTGAGTTACTTGGGACACAAAGGAGGGCGCATTGTCTGACCCTATGGCCAGGGGTATTCCGAACCGAGGAATGATTTCATGGAGCAGAGCCTTAGTGACTTCTCTGGCCTTTTCAGTTCTGGTGGGGAAAGCCTCCACCCACCCAGAAAAAGTACAAACTAGAACCAATAAGTAGCGATATCCATTTGCTCGTGGCATTTCTGCAAAGTCTATTTGGATATTTCCCATGGGGGTAACTCCCACTGATTGAACTCTTGGAGGTGGGACAGGACCCTGCCGGGCATTATTCTTTGCACAGGTTACACATTTTCGGGCTATTGAGGCAGTTAAGGGTCCCAACAGTGAGATACAGAAATACGGTTTTAGAGCTTTTTCCATTGCAGTTTTCCCATAGTGTGTTGCTTGGTGGAAGGCGTGGACAAAGGCTGGACCCAGGGCTTCAGGGATCACAGTCATACCAGGGGGTGAGCCTCCCTCGGGTGGTGGCAACACTATCCATCCGGTCTCTGATAACTGCCCCCCCCCCTCATTTTGACAGTAGTAGTCCAGTTCACTTAGGGTGTATCGAGGTGTCCAAGCACTGAGAGGTACTGGAAATATGACTGCTTGAACTGTAATGCTAGGGACAGAAATTCTCCCAGTGATTGCTGCTTTCCGGGCTGAGGCATCGGCGAATCTGTTCCCTCGGGACACTTCTCCATCTCCGGTCTGGTGGCCTCGACAGTGCATTACAGCAACTTGTTTGGGGGCCCATACTGCTTCCAAGAAAGTCAGTATTTCTGGGCCATACTTGATGGACTTGCCTCCCGAGGTTATCAATCCACGCTCTTTGTACAAAGCTCCATGGGCATGTAATGTTGTAAAGGCATACTTAGAATCTGTGTATACATTCAGACGGATCCCAGTCCCTATTGTCAGTGCTCGAGTGAGGGCTATTAATTCGGCCTTCTGTGCTGAAGTTCCGGGGCCAGAGCTGATGATTCTATTACCATGTCCAAGGTCACCACTGCATAACCGGCACATTGTTGTCCATTAATAACGAGGCTGCTTCCATCTACGAAGAAAGTCCTTTCTGGGTTGCTCAAGGGGATATCAGTTAAGTCTGGGCGGCTTGAGTATACAATTTTTATTTATTTATTTAGCAAGCATTTGTATACCGCTCCTTCCAGCGATCAGAAGCGGGTACGATTACATAGAAAGAGCTGTCAAATCAAAACAGTAAAATTTATGGTATATACATAATTGATTGGGGGGGGAAAGGGCGGCACACAGCAAATTATCTACTTCTAGTCTATGGGGAAAAAAGATTACATATGTACATTTTTACATAGAAGGTCCTCTGGGTCTTTGGGGAGAATAGTTTCCCTTCCTGTGGAATTAGAGCAGGTTGAAATGACTTTGAAAAAGGTGCGTCTTGAGTTTTTTTCTAAAATCTATTAGATTTTTGCTGGCTCTTAGTGTGGGCGGTAGTTGGTTCCATAGGGTAGGTGCTGTGTAAGCGAATGCCCTATTACTAGTGTTGACTTTGACAGATCTTATATCCGTAGGGGTGTGGAGGGTATTGGAGTTGATGGTTCTTCTGTTTCTGTTGGGGGGTTGTGTGGCAATTAGGGTGGAGAGGAAGGATGGAGCAATGCTGTGGATGAGTTTGAAAGTGGTTGTCAGTATTTTGTACTTTGAGCGGGCTGTAATGGGGAGCCAGTGCAACTCAATTAGTACTGGTGTGATGTGGTCGGTAAGATTTTTCCTCATAATGATCCTAGCAGCTACATTCTGCGCCATTTGCAGGATGTTGAGGGTTTTTTTAGGTAGTCCATGAAGAATGGCGTTGCAGTAGTCGAAATGTGGCATGATGAGTGCTTGAGCGACGGATCTGAAGTCGTGGGGGTCTATGATGTTCCGTATAGGTTGTAGAACTCTCAGTTTGTGGAAAATGTCCATTACTTCCAGGCAATCATGGTCAGGAGGGCCTGGACCAGTCGGCAGTAGGGTAGCAGGGTTCAAGGTTTGACTGACACTCAATTGTAGCCGAAGATTTTCACATAGCATACTTTGATATTTCAACATTCGTGCATTGGTGAACCAGTAGCTCCCTTTGTGTTCCATTAGGGTTAAAACAGAATGCGGTACAGTGACTTGAAGATTCTGTCCCAAAGTGAGCTTGTCAGCTTCGCTCACCAAGAGGGCTGTGGCTGCTACGGCTCTTAGGCAAGGTGGCCATCCTTTTGCAACAGGGTCCAATTGTTTTGATAGATAGGCTGCAGGTCGCTGCCAGGATCCGAGGGGCTGAGTCAAAACTCCCAACGCATTCCCACTTGACTCATGGACATAGAGATGAAATGGTTTCTGTACATCTGGTAGGCCCAAGGCTGGTGATGACATTAATGCTGCTTTTAGCGATTTGAACGCTCTATCTTGTTCCGGGCCCCATTCCATGGGGGATTGTTCCACTCCCTTGGTGGCTTGGTACAAGGATTTTGCCAAAAGTGCAAAGTTGGGTATCCATATCCGGCAATAGCCCGCAGCTCCCAAGAAGGCCTGCACCTGCTTTCTGGTGGTGGGGGTTGGGATGCGGCATTTATTTATTTATTTAACTGCATTTATATACCGCTTTTCACCGGGTCAAAGCGGTGTAACATATAACATAAGGGGGGGCAATATTTTACAGGGTGGGGCCATCACCAGGGGCAACAATTAATGATTTGGGTGGACATAGACATGTACATTTCTGCTGCATCTGAGTATTAGATCATGCGGATAGGGTGGTATTTCTGTTCAAAGATGTTCACGGAATAGGATTGTTTTCAGCTGTTTCTTGAATGATGTGATGTCAGCGTTGTTCCTGATGTGGTTCGGTAGAGAGTTCCAGAGGGATGGAGCATAAAGTTCGAAGGCTCTGTTGCAGGTCCGTTGTGTGGATTTGGTTCTTTTGTGGGGGACGATGATGGAGTTATTGGAGGATTGTCTGGTTGATCTGTTGTGGGATGGGCGAGGCAGTAGGGGGTGGAGTGAGGTGTTCCATGTTTGGTGGATAGTCTTGTGGATGAGTAGGATAGCTTTGTACTTGATCCTTGCTGGAATTGGAAGGAAGTGGAGGTCTCTTAGGATTGGGGTGATGTGATCCCGTTTTTTTGCATTCTGAATAATCCTTGCTGTGGTATTTAAGGCAGTTCGGAGGGGGTTGGTGTGTGAGGCGGGGAGTCCATGGTAGATTATGTTGCAGAAATCCAGATGAGGGAGTGTTACAGCTTGCATTACTGTCCTGAAGTCGTGAGGTTCTAGGAGGGGTCGGAGGCGTTGAACAGTTTTAGCTTTGTGGAATATCGTCCCAGCGGTTTTGTTGATTTGTTGTTTAAAGGTGAGAGCCTGGTCAATGATAACGCCTAGATACCTTATTTGGGGCTGGATTTGGATTTGCGTGGTTCCCATGTTGAGGTGGGTAGGTGGTTTGAAGTCAGGTTCTTTTGTCACTATAAGGGCTTCGGTTTTCTTTATGTTGATGGATAGATTGTTCTCCTGTAGCCAGTTGGCCACGTCGGTGAAGCAGGCTGATAGCTGGTCATTTTTTGGGTTGGTGGTTGTAATCGGTGCATAGAGCATTATGTCGTCAGCGTATATGTGGAAGTTGATGTTGTGGGTGCGTATGATTGAGCATAGTGGACGGAGATATATATTGAACAACATGGCTGATAGGGTGGATCCTTGGGGTACTCCTTGATGTTGTTGGTAGGGGGGCGAGGTTGTGGAAAAGGTGCGGATCCGTTGCTGTCTGTTGGTTAAATAGGATCTGAACCATTGTAGTACAGTGTCTTTGATTCCAATTGAGTGGAGTCTGCTTATGAGGATTTGTGGGAGATTGTGTCTGCTTATGAGGATTGTGGGAGATTGTGTCAAAGGCCGCTGATATATCTAGAAAGATCAGGATGTATCCCGATTGTTTCTCTTGGGTTCCAATGATGAGGGTGTTCATTAGAATGGTCATGAGGGTCTCGACTCCATGTAGTGGCCGGAATCCGTGTTGCTGCGGGTCAAGTATGTCGTTGGTGTCCAGATGATCTTGAAGCTGGCGTTGGACTATCTTTTCTATTATCTTGGTGGCGAGGGGGAGGCTTGCAACTGGTCTGTAGGAGGTGGGGTCCAGGGGGTCCAGGTTGTTCTTTTTTATGGTTGGTCGAATGATTGATGTTTTGAGGGCATCTGGTATGTATCCTTGTTTAAAGGATTCGTTTATGACAGGGGTCTCAAACACGCGGCCCGCGGGCCGCATGCGGCCCGCGAGAGAACATTGTGCGGCCCGCGACGGAGGGAAAGAAAAAAGCCTTGCTTCTGCTTCTGCCATTGCTGCCGTGGCAGCGGCAGAATCGACTGTCAATTTTTTTTTTTTTAAACCTGGCTTCTGCTGCTCAAGCAGCAAAATCAGCTGTGCTGCGGTCCCTTCCTCTCTGCCCGGAGATCCCTCATTGTGCTCCATCAGCGTGTGCTTTTCAAGCCGCGAAGAGTGTATTCCCCTCTCGCGAGGCTTGAAAAGTGAATAGGATTAAGCCGCGCGAGAGGGAAATACTCTCTTCGCGGCTTAAAAAGCACGCCGCTGATGAAGCACAATGAGGGATCTCCGGGCAGAGAGGAAGGGGCCGCGGGACAGCTGATTTTCTGCTGCAGCAGCAGAAGCCAGGTGTTTTTTTTATTTACCGGGGGGGGGGGGTAGGACTGGAAATGGGCTATTGGCAGGGGGGGGTTTAAGACTTGAAATGGGCTATTGTCAGGGGGTGTAGGACAGGAAATGGGCAATTGGCAGGGGGGTAATGAATGGAAATGGGCTATTGGCAAGGGGGGGGTTATCACTGGAAATGGGCTATTGGCAGGGGGGGGGTTATGACTGGAAATGGGCTATTGGCAGGGGGGGTGTAGGACTGGAAATGGGCTATTGGCAGGGGGGGTGTAGGACTGGAAATGGGCTATTGGCAGGGGGGTTATGACTGGAAATGGGCTATTGGCAGGGGGGTGTAGGACTGGAAATGGGCTATTGGCAGGGGGGGTGTAGGAATGGAAATGGGCTATTGGCAGGGGGGTTATGACTGGAAATGGGCTATTGGCAGGGGGGGGTATGACTGGAAATGGGCTATTGGCGGGGGGGTTATGACTGGTAATGGGCTATGGTGGGGGCTAGGACTGGAAATGGGCAGGTGGGGGTTAGGAAGGACTGGAGGTGGGCTGATGGGGGGCGTTAGGACTGGTAATGAGCTATGGAGGGGCTGACTGAAATGGGGTAATGGGGGTTAGGGCTGGAAGTGGGCTATTGGCAGGGGGGGGGTTATGACTGGTAATGGGCTATGGTGGGGGCTAGGACTGGAAATGGGCAGATGGGGGTTAGGACTGGAGGTGGGCTGATTGGGGGGTTAGGACTGGAGGTGGGCTGAGTGGGGGGTTAGGACTGGTAATGGCCTATGAGGGGAGGTAAGACTGAAAATGGGGTAATGGGGGTAAAACTGGAAGTGCGCTATGGGGAGGTTAGGACTGGTAATGGGCTATGGGGGGGGTTAAGACTGAAAATGGGTTGATAGGGGGTAAAACTGGAAGTGCGCTATGGGGAGGTTAGGACTGGTAATGGGCTATGGGGGGTCTAGGACTGGTAATGGGCTGGGGGGGGGTTTGCTAGGACTGGAAATGGGCTGAGTGGAAGGGGGGCTTGAACTGCAAATGGCTGATGGGGAGGGGGGCTTGGAATGGAAATGGGCTGTGAGGGGAGGGAGCTAGGATTGGAAATGGGCTGATGGGGGGCTAGGATTGGAAATGGGCTGATGGTGAGGCTATGATAGGACTGGAAATGGACTGATGCAGGGACTAGAAGGGAGCGGATGCTGGGTGGGGCTGGAACTAGAAGGGAGCTGATGTTGGGGGAGGATTAGAATGGGATGGAGCTGGGAAAGTGAAATGGAGAGGGGAAAAATATTTTGTCTAGGAGAGAAGACAAATCTACAATTGGCCAGGTATTGGGAGAGTAAGTGGGGATTGAGGATGGAGGGGTAAAATTGGAGTGGATGAAATAGGAATGAGGAAAGAGAAAAAGGAGAAAGATTAGTATGTTAAAGCAGATGTAGAGAGAGAATTGAAAAAAAACTAGGAGAGAAGAAAGGGCAAATGGACAGCAGACGATGGAGAGTTAGCAGAAGACATGAAGAAACCAGAAGAAAGTGGCTGGAACAATTGCAACTGAAAAAAAATGCACAAAAGGTAGAAAAATCTCTCTTTATTTTGAATTTATTAACTGGAATATGTCAGCTCTGGGAAATGTGCATCATTAATGTTTGCGCTTTGTTTAGTACAAGAGGAAATTAATTTATAGTTTTATTTCTACAGTGTTGTTGTACATTCCAAGATTGGCTTTTGGGGTTCCCAGTTTAATTATTGTCTTCCTGTTTCTAAATCTTTTAGTCTTTCTTTATCCATACTCATTAAAGAGGCATGTTTACTAAAAGTTAGTGTATGGTAACATTATGCAAATATTTATGCAAATGATGCCCCTTATGCAAATGAGGCCCCGCGTCTTATGCGGCCCCCGGGTTACTTTACAAGTCCTCATTTGGCCCTCAAAGCAATTTGAGTTTGAGACCCCTGGTTTATGATGTGGGTTAGTGGAGCACTCAGGTCTTCCTTGGTTTTCTTTATCCATTCCGTAGGGCAGGGGTCTAGCAGGGAGGTAGTGGTGTTCAGACAGGAGATGGTGGAAGATATCTCTTCTTTTGAGGTTTCATTGAATGTATTCCAGTCTGTGTTTATGGTGGTGTAAGGATTTGTCTTTGCGGTTGTAGCACAGAGGTGAGGTTGTTGAAATTGTTTGTATTGTCGGGCCAGAAGATCCGAGGGGATATCTGGGAGTTGATCGGAAGTGGTCGGTGCCTTTGTCAGTTTTTTGGCAATTTGGAAGAGTTCTCGAGGTTTGTTTACAGCTGTGGTGATGATTTTGGTGTGGTAGTTTCTCTTCGCATTGTCGGTCTCCGAGTGGTAGTTAGTGAGTTCATAGAGGTATTGCTTTTTGTCCATTTCATTTTTGGTTTTCCTCCATTTTCTTTCTGCTCTTCTAAGTTTTGTTTTTAGTTTCCGGAGGTCAGGGGTGAACCAGCGGGCCTTTGAGGAGATGGGTTTGTTGCTGGTTTTGTTTATAGTTGCGCTGGATGCTGAGGAGATTGTGGTATTCCAGTTGTTTATGAGGTCGTCAAGGTTGTTGGAATTCGTAAGTAGGTTAGGTAGGGTTAGTGTCAGGAAGTCTTCTTTGCTGAATGCTTTGAATCTCCGTGTGTGTTGTGTGTTTCCTCTGTTTGTGTTTGGTTGATATGCGTGGGAGAGGTGGATGATGTAGTGGTCTGACCATGGTACTGGTGAGATTGTTGGACTGCTGCATGAGGAGGCTGTTTGTGAGTTCAGAAATATGAGGTCCAGTGTGTTTCCTTTTTCGTGCGTTGGTTCGTTTATGATCTGTGTCAGGTCCATTGCAGTCATGGCGTTAAGGAATGTTTCTGTTTGTGTGCCTTGGAGGGATGGGAGATTGAAGTCTCCCAAGATAATTGGTTCTTTTGATGGGTCAATGCTTTCAGAGATGAGGTGTAGTATCCTTGGTAGGTCATACTGCTTCCTTTCGCTCAAGTCCCAATTTCCAGATTCCTCTGGACAGATGGAACCCCAGGTATTTCACTTCTGTTTGGCACAACTGCGCTTTGGCTCTTTGTTGCCGGAGGATGTAGTAAAGGCTGTTAGTGTAGCTGGGTTTAAAAAAGGTTTGGACAAGTTCCTGGAGGAAAGGTCCATAAACCATTATTAAGAAGGGACCCAGGATATCAATGCTTGACCCAGTACAAGCATTGTGGAACCTGTGTCCCTTGGGGAAACTGCTAGATACGTATGACCTAGATTGGCCACTGTTGGAAACAGAATGCTGGGCTTGATGGACCTTGGTCTGACCCAGTATGGCATATCTTATGAGACCTTGTATCCGGCTTCATTCAGGAGGTGCAAGAGATCACTGGTAGCTTGCACACATTCAGTCTTGGAGTTGGTGGCTATAAGCAGATCATCTACATATTGGAGCAAGATTCTTCTTCCTGGAGTCACAGAGTAGCTTGAAAGATCTTGGTTGAGAGCTGCACTGAAGATGGTGGGTGAATTCTTGAATCCTTGAGATAATCAAGTCCAAGTGAGTTGACCTCGTCTTCCTGTAGTGGGGTTTTCCCATTCAAACGCAAACAAAAGTTGGCTGGCGGATGCCAGGCGTATACAGAAGAAGGCATCTTTTAAATCCAGAACGGTGAAATGAGTAGCTTCTGCTGGAATCAGTCCCAGGAGAGTGTAAGGATTTGGTACTACCGGATGTATAGTTTCAACTGCATTGTTCACTCGTCGCAAATCCTGCACTGGGCGGTAATCACCTGTTCCAGGCTTCTTGACTGGGAGGAGGGGGGTGTTCCAGGGTGAATGGCATTCTCGGAGGAGTCCATACTGTAGTAATTTCTTTAGGTGACAATGAATGCCTTCGATTGCTGGTCGTGGGAGAGGATATTGTCGCACATGCACTGGTTCTGCTCCCGGTTTAAGGGTGATGAGCACAGGAGCTATATTCTTTGCTAGGCCAGGAGGATTATCCTCCGCCCATACTCCGGGTGGAGCTGAGATGCTGGTGGGTATACAGGGGCCAGCTGCTTTGGATGAAGGTAGACTACAGAACCACCATTCTTCTTCTTGGGGGACAGTCAGCACCATCAGGCCAGCAGATTTCGAATTTACAGTCATTTCCATTTTCCCTCCTTCAACAAAGGATATCTGCGCCTGGAGTTTAGCAAGCATGTCCCAGCCCAAGAGGGGAACTGGGCACTCAGGTATGTACAGGAACTGATGCATTATCTTCCGTCCCCCCAGTTCACAGGTGCGGTTCTGCAGAAATGATTTTGTGGTTCTAGTTCCAGTGGCGCCAACAATGGTGACAGATCGGGAAGACAAAGGAGCCACTGGCTAAGCCACTACTGAATGTTCGGCCCCCGTATCCATCATAAAGTCCATGTACTGGTCCCCAATCTTTAAAGTTGACCATAGGCTCCTGGGGACCCAGGGAAAACTTGGAGCCCGGTCTGGCCTAGTCCTCATCGACATAGTCGTCTTCGGTAGTTGCCATTCCTTCTACGGCGGCTTCTTCCTGCTGGAACTGTGCGCGCTACATTCCTCCTCGTTGCTGGAATCGCCCCCCCCCCTGCTCTCCTGGTGCTCCCTCCTCCCCTCCAGGGGGTGGAGCTATTCGGGCATTCGTTCTTCCAGTGTCCTTCTTCCTTACAATAGGCGCACTGATTTGCACCTAAGGGGGACCGAGCGCTCCCTCGGCCCCTTCCCCATCCTCGGGTCCTTCTGTTTGAGTATCCTCCTCCACGTCCTTCAACTAGAGCTGCAGCAAGCAGATTGGCTTTCTTCTTCATCTTTCTTTCACTTTCATAAGAACATAAGAAATGCCATACTGGGTGAGACCGAGGTCCATCAAGCCCAGTATCCTGTTTCCAACAGTGGCCAATCTAGGTCATACGTACCTAGCAGTTTCCCCAAAAGACACAGGTTCTGCAGTGCTTGTACTAGGCCAAGCATTGATATCCTGGGTCCCTTTTTAATAGTGGTTTATGGACCTTTCCTCCAGGAACTTGTCCAAACCTTTTTTAAACCCAGCTATACTAACAGCCCTTACTACATCCTCCGGTAACAGATTCCAGAGTTTGATTACACGTTGAGAGAAGAAAATATTTTCTCCTATTTGTCTTAAATAGTTTACCCTGTAGCTTCATTACATGCCCCCTAGTCCTTCTATATTCTGATAGCGTAAACAATTTATCCACGTTTATCCGTTCCACTCCATTCATTAATTTATACACCTCTATCATATCTCCCCTCAGCCGCCTCTTTTCTAGGTTAAAGAGCCCTAACCTTTTTAGCCTCTCTTCATAGGAGTAGCCTTCCATCCCCTTCACCAATTTGGTGGCTCTTCTCTGTACTTTTTCTAATAACTCTATGTCCTTTTTAAGATACGGTGACCAGAATTGCACACAATATTCAAGGTGCGGTCGTACCATGGAGCGATACAGAGGCATTATAATATCCTTTGTTTTATTCTCCATCCCTTTCCTTAGGATACCTAGCATTCTATTTGCTTTCTTGGCCGCCGCTGCACACTGGGCGGAGGGTTTTAACATGTTATCCACGATGACTCCTAAATCTTTTTCCTGGGTGGTGGTTTCTAATGTGGAGCCTTGCATCTTGTAACTATAGTGTGGGTTGTTCTTTCCTAGGTGCATAACTTTGCACTTGTCCACATTAAATTTCATCTGCCATTTGGATGCCCAGTCTTCCAATTTATCCAGATCCTCCTGCAGTTTTCCACAATCCTCTTGGGTTTTAACAACTTTAAACAGTTTTGTGTCATCTGCAAATTTGATTACCTCACTAGTTATTCCCTTTTCCAGGTCATTTATGAATATGTCAAAAAGTAGCGGACCCAGTACAGATCCCTGGGGTACTCCACTATTCACCTTTTTCCATTGGGAATATTGGCCATTTAGCCCTACCCTCTGCTTTCTATCTTTTAACCAGTTCCCGATCCACAATAGTACACTGCCTCCTATCCCATGACTTTTTAGCTTCGCCAAAAGTCTCTGATGGGGGACCTTGTCAAAAGCTTTCTGAAAGTCCAGATACACTATATCAACCGACTCACCTTTGTCTACCTGTTTATGCACACCTTCAAAAAAACAGATCAGATTAGTAAGACAAGATCTGCCTTGTCTAAAGCCATGTTGGCTGTCTCCCATTAGGCCATGACTATCTACATGCTGTGTAATTTTGTTCTTTATGATGGCTTCTACCATTTTCCCTGGTACTGACGTCAGGCTCACCGGTCTGTAATTTCCCGGGTCACCCCTGGAACCCTTTTTAAAAATTGGTGTTACGTTGGCGACCCTCCAATCTTCAGGTATTACAGATGATTTTAATGAAAGTTCACAGATTACCAATAACAGGTCTGCAATCTCATATTTCAGTTCTTTCAACACTCTGGGATGTATACCATCCGGTCCAGGTGATTTGCTACTATTCAGTTTATCAAATAGTTGTAATATATCTTCCCGGTGTAGCGATATTTCTCTCAATTCCTCTGCAGTATCACCTTTAAATACCACTTCAGTCTTGGGTAACACCCCTACATCTTCCTCAGTAAAGACCGAAGCAAAGAATTCATTCAGTCTCTCTGCTATAGCCTTGTCTCCTCTTACTGCCCCTTTTACCCCTCTATCATCTAATGGTCCAATTGACTCTCTCACAGGCCTTTTGCTACGAATGTACTTGAAAAAGTCTTTATTTCGTGTTTTTGCTTCCGTAGCAAGTTTCTTCTCAAATTCCCGCTTTGCCTGCCTTATCAATGCTTTGCATTTAACTTGCCAGTGCTTGTGCTGTTTCCAGTTTTCATCATTTGGCTCTTTTTTCCATTTTCTGAAGGTTGCTCTTTTGGCAGCAACAGCCTCTCTGACCTCACCTTTAAACCATGCTGGCAGTTTTTTGGACTTTCTTCCACTTTTCTTAATGCGTGGAATACAGCTGGTCTGGGCTTCGAGGATAGTATTTTTAAATAACACCCAAGCTTGCTGTAAGTCTTTAACCTTTGGAACCGCTCCTTTTAGTTTTTTCCGAACTATATTCCTCATTCTATCATAGTCACCCTTTTGAAAGTTAAAAGGTAGTACTGTGGATTCCTTTACTATCTGTCCTCCACTGATTAAATCAAACATGATCATACTATGATCACTATTGCCAAGTGGTCCCAACACCCTTATTTCTTGCACCAGATCTGGCGTTCCACTAAGGACTAGGTCCAGTATGGCTTCCCCTCTGGTCGGTTCATGAACCAGCTGCTCCAAGAAGCAGTCATTTATTTCATCTAGAAACTTTATCTCTTTAGCTTGTCCTGCTGTGACACTGTCCCAGTCGATACCGGGGTAATTGAAATCACCCATTATTACTACTCTGTTGTGGCTTTTGTTAGCTTCCTTGATTTCTTTGAGCATTTCATCATCCATTTGTTCATTCTGGCCAGGTGGTCGATAGTATACTCCCACTGCCATCACCTTCCCCTTCATAAATGGAATTTCAATCCATAGAGATTCTACAGCATATTTTGTTCCCTGCAAAACTTTAATCCTTTCTGACTCAATGCCCTCTCTAACATAGAGCGCAACCCCTCCACCAATTTGTTCAGCTCTATCATTACGATATAGTTTGTATCCAGGTATCACAGTGTCCCACTGGTTATCCTCCTTCCACCATGTCTCTGAGAGTGCAATCATATCTAACCTCTCATTTAATGCTATATATTCTAATTCTCCCATCTTATTGTTTAGACTTCTAGCATTGGCATACAAGCATTTTAGAGACTGTATTTTATTAATATTAATCTGGCTATTGGTAGGCATGGGTAATTGGGAATCTTTATGCTCTGTCTGCTCCTTACTCAAGGGCATTTGGGCTACTATACTCCCTTTTGGAACCTCACTGCTTTTGGTAGTATCCTTCAAGGATACCTTTGTCCGAACCGTGCGCTCCTGGGTGACTGTCGGCTTTCCCCTATTTTCTAGTTTAAAAGCTTCTCTATCTCTTTTTTAAAGGTTAATGCCAGCAGTCTGGTCCCATCCTGATTAAGGTGAAGCCCATCCCTTCGGAAGAGCCCCCCCTTTCCCCAGAATGTTCCCCAGTTCCTAACAAATCCAAAACCCTCATCCTTGCACCATTGTCTCATCCACGCATTGAGACTCCGGAGCTCTGCCTGTCTTTTGGGTCCTGCACGTGGAACAGGAAGCATTTCGGAGAACGCTATCCTGGAAGTTCTGGATTTCAACTTCCTACCTAAAAGCTTAAATTTAGCCTCCAGAACTTCCCTACCACATTTTCCTATGTCATTGGTACCAACATGTACCAAGACAGCAGACTCCCCCCCAGCACTATCTATGATCCTATCTAGGCGGTGCGTGAGATCTGCTACCTTCGCACCAGGCAGGCATGTTACCAGGCGATCCTCACGTCCACCAGCCACCCAGCTATCTACATTCCTAATGATTGAATCACCAACTATAACAGCTGTCCTGACCCTCCCCTCATGGGGACATGGCCCTGGAGAAACGTCCTCGGTGCGAGAGGGTTTTACATCACCTGGAGGACAGGTCCTAGTTACAGGATCACTTCCTGCCACACCAGGGTGATGCTCTCCTGTCACGTGACCTCTCTCCTCCATGGCAACAGGGATGCTGCCAGACTGGAGGTGGGACTTCAGGACTATATCCCTGTAGGTCTCGTCCATGTACTTCTCTGTCTTTCTTATGTCTTCCAGGTCTGCTACTCTAGCCTCTAGAGAACGGACTCGTTCCCTGAGAGCAAAGAGCTCCCTGCACTTAGTGCATATGTAGGACCTCTCACCAACTGGGAGATAATCATACATGTGACACTCGATGCAAAAGACTGGAGAACCCCCATCTCGTTGCTGGACCTCTGACTGCATCTTAGTTTAAAGCTTGTGTTTAGGTCTTTTAAATCGGTATATAATAAGGATTGGTGTAGATGCTTATACTAATAAAAGTGTATCTAATACCCCTAATACACCCTGTGTACCTGAAGCTAATTAATCACAGGTCCTCTGTGTATGACTGATTTGGATTAAGAGCTGCACCTGAGAGCAGCCCCTTTCCTCTAAGATGTCCAAGTACCTATAAAACTACAATTTCCCCAGGGGTGGGTGGGTGCTGGGGAGGGAGGGGGGGAGATAAGTCCTATTAAAGAGGGCAGTTACAAGGTGCCCTGTCCTGAACCCTCAGCAGGGGGATGGGGGTACCACACAAGGCCCAGTTAATTGAGAGAGGCAAGGTAAGTACAGCTGAGAAGGCTGAAACTTGCACACCACTAAGACAAACACTAAATAATTAAACAAACAACAGTTAGACAAACAGTAAATAATTAAATAAACAGCTAGAACTCACAGTAAGATGTCCCAGGAGGCAAAAATCCACTCACTAGCAGAGCTCTGTAAAAGTTCAGCCTTTCTCTGATCAGAGAAAAGCAAACTAAAACAGCCTATGCACACGTGGAGAAAACAGGAACAAGGTTACAGGATACCTCAGGGGGAGGGGGTCAGGGGGAGGAGTCACTCAGGCAGGCAAGGACAGGAAAAAGCTTAACAACAGCAGGCTCTGGGGAGAGAGATTAATTCAAAATGGCTACCACACACACAGGGGGAGGAGTCACTCAGGCAGGCAAGGACAGGAAAAGCTTAACAGCAGGCTCTGGGGAGAGAGATTAATTCAAAATGGCTACCACACAAGGCCCAGTTAATTGAGAGAGGCAAGGTAAGTACAGCTGAGAAGGCTGAAACTTGCACACCACTAAGACAAACACTAAATAATTAAACAAACAACAGTTAGACAAACAGTAAATAATTAAATAAACAGCTAGAACTCACAGTAAGATGTCCCAGGAGGCAAAAATCCACTCACTAGCAGAGCTCTGTAAAAGTTCAGCCTTTCTCTGATCAGAGAAAAGCAAACTAAAACAGCCTATGCACACGTGGAGAAAACAGGAACAAGGTTACAGGATACCTCAGGGGGAGGGGGTCAGGGGGAGGAGTCACTCAGGCAGGCAAGGACAGGAAAAAGCTTAACAACAGCAGGCTCTGGGGAGAGAGATTAATTCAAAATGGCTACCACACACACCCGGGGAGGAGTCACTCAGGCAGGCAAGGACAGGAAAAGCTTAACAACAGCAGGCTCTGGGGAGAGAGATTAATTCAAAATGGCTACCACACAAGGCCCAGTTAATTGAGAGAGGCAAGGTAAGTACAGCTGAGAAGGCTGAAACTTGCACACCACTAAGACAAACACTAAATAATTAAACAAACAACAGTTAGACAAACAGTAAATAATTAAATAAACAGCTAGAACTCACAGTAAGATGTCCCAGGAGGCAAAAATCCACTCACTAGCAGAGCTCTGTAAAAGTTCAGCCTTTCTCTGATCAGAGAAAAGCAAACTCTTTTCCCTTTTACATTCTTGATCACGATTCACAAATACCTTCTGGGCAACTTCCATTAGCTGTGCTGTGTTCATGCCCGCAAATCCTTCCAACTTTTGCAGTTTCCGTTTTATGTCTCCCTGGGACTGACTCACAAAAGCAGCATTCACCATACGCAAATTCTCCTGGGCTTCTGGATTGTATGGGGTATAAAGTCTATAAGCTTCAGATAATCGTTCATAGAAGGCGGCTGGACTTTCATCTGGGCGCTGAAGAACGTCTGCCACCTTCCCAACATTCATGGCTTTCTGGCCTCCCCTCCTCAGGCCTTGCAGTAGGGCCTGGCGGAAACAGGCGAGGGCCCTCTCTCCATCTGTACTATTTGGATCCCATCTCGGATCTTCATTCGGGAAATCTGCGGCTGCTGCCTGTCGGGGATCTAGGTCTCTCCCGTCTACAGGATTCTCTTCCATCGAGTGGTTGCTCGCACTATCCGTGCCCGCTCTTCAGTAGTAAAAAGGGTGGGCAAGAGCTGGCGGCAATCCGACCAGGTAGGCTGGTGGGTCTGCATGATACTGGACATTAATTCTGTCAGGTCTTGGGTATTTTCAGTATAGGAGGCATAGTGCGTTTTCCAGTTCAATAAATCCGTGGTAGAAAAGGGCACATAAACGAGATTAGCTGGCCCCGCCACAACCTGACCCTCTTCATTGAGAATAGGTAATCCGGGGACCTGGCGTAATGGCATCTGGCGAACTTCTTTCTGGCCCGCCCCTTTGTTCCGGAGGGCGTAGCGCAAATTTGCGGGCCCAGCGGTGGCTCCTCCGCTGGGGCCTGGACTAATGGGTGACCCTGGACTGGCAGTTGATCCCCCATAAGAACATAAGATATGCCATACTGGGTCAGACCAAGGTCCATCAAGCCCAGTATTCTGTTTCCAACAGTGGCCAATCTAGGTCATATGTACCTAGCAGTTTCCCCAAGAGACACAAGTTCCACAATGCTTGTACTGGGTCAAGCATTGATATCTTCGGTCACTTCTTAATAATGGTTTATGGACCTTTCCTCCAGGAACTTGTCCAAACCTTTTTTAAACCCAGCTACACTAACAGCCTTTACTACATCCTCCGGTAACAAATTCCAGAGTTTGATTACACGTTGAGTGAAAAAATATTTTCTTTTATTAATCTTAAATAGTTTACCCTGTAGCTTCATTGCATGTCCCCTAGTCTTTCTATATTCTGATAACGTAAACAATCGATCTACGTTTACCCGTTCCACTCCGTTCATTAATTTATAGACTTCTATCATATCTCCCCTCAGCCGTCTCTTTTCCAGGTTAAAGAGCCCTAACCTTTTTAGCCTTTCCTCATAGGAGTATCCTTCCATCCCCTTTACCATTTTGGTGGCTCTTCTCTGAACCTTTTCTAAAATCGCTATATCCTTTTTAAGATACGGCGACCAGAATTGCACACAATATTCAAGGTGCGGTCTCACCATGGAACGATATAGAGGCATTATAATATCTTTTGTTTTATTTTCCATTCCTTTCCTTATCATACCTAGCATTCTATTTGCTCTGTTGGCTGCCGCTGCACACTGGGCCGAGGGTTTTAACATGGTATCCACAATGACGCCTAAATCTTTTTCCTGGGTGGTGGTTCCTAATGTGGAACCTTGCATCGTGTAACCATAGTTTGGGTTGTTCTTCCCTAGGTGCATAACCTTGCACTTGTCCACATTAAATTTAATCTGCCATTTTGATGCCCAGTCTTCCAATTTATCAAGATCCTCTTGCAATTTTTCACAATCCTCTTGGGTTTTAACAACTTTAAATAGTTTTGTGTCATCTGCAAATTTGATAACCTCACTCGTTATTCCACTTTCCAGGTCATTTATGAATATGTCAAAAAGCAGCGGACCCAGCACAGATCCCTGGGGTACACCACTATTCACCTTTCTCCATTGGGAAAATTGGCCATTTAGCCCTACCCTCTGCTTTCTATCTTTTAACCAGTTCCTGATCCACAATAGTACACTGCCTCCTATCCCATGACTCTTTAGCTTTGCCACAAGTCTCTGATGAGGGACCTTGTCAAAGGCTTTCTGAAAGTCCAGATACACAATATCAACCGACTCACCTTTGTCCACCTGTTTATTCACTCCTTCAAAAAAACATAACAGATTAGTAAGACAAGATCTTCCTTGTCTAAAGCCATGTTGGCTGTCTCCCATTAGGTCGTGACTATCTACATGCTGAGTAATTTTATTCTTTATGATGATTTCTACCATTTTTCCCGGTACTGACGTCAGGCTCACTGGTCTGTAGTTTCCCGGATCACCCCTGGAACCCTTTTTAAAAATTGGTGTTACATTGGCGATCCTCCAATCTTCAGGTATTAGAGATGATTTTAATGATAGTTCACAGATTACTAATAGCAGGTCTGCAATCTCATATTTCAGTTCTTTCAACACCCTTGGATGTATACCATCCGGCCCAGGTGATTTGCTACTCTTCAGTTTATCTAATAGTTGTAAGACATCTTCCCAATGTATCGATATTTCCTTCAATTCTTCCGCACCTTTAAATACCACTTCAGTCATGGGTAACATCCCTACATCTTCCTCAGTAAAGAGTGAACAGTTCCTTCAGAAGACGGTGGTTCTGCCGTGGAACTTTGTTCGGGACTGGGACTCCTGCTTCGGGGAGGGGGTTGCCCTCCTCCGGGCAACGGAAGTGGTTGATGGGGTGGAGGCAAATCAGCTGGAGGGACTCTCTCTTCCTCTGGCTCTGCTCGGGGTAACGGTGGAGCTGACGGGACTGGTCTATACAGAAACAGGGGCGGATAGTTCGGGACTTCGGGAGGTTTTGGGGCTGAGTAAATGGGGGTTTTTCTTCCTTAGCCCCCGGGACCCCCTTCGTAGTTGCTAACATTATCCTGCACTGCTCCTCACGGCAGCGCTTCATCCAGGGGGGTCGCCTTTCACAAATATCTAACCAGGAGTCTATATAGGGAAACTGGTCGGGGTAATGTCTACGCACTATCCCATGCACTCGGGACACAATTCTAACATCAAAAGTACCCTCTGGTGGCCACACGGCGTCCAGCACCGGCCACTCCCTACCACACAATATTTCTAATCGGGACGGCGACATTTTCGTCCCGTAATCACCGCTAAATCCCTTCTTAAAATTCGTGATCATACAGTTCAGCGGAGTTTGTACAGACTCCGCCCCTCCCATTATGACGTACAAGACAGTAGACAAAGAGGGCGGGTAGTATGGCTGCCGGTAAGGGGTCCGTACAGCCCACAGAACAGTAAGGGAGACAAACACCAAATGCTTCCTCCTTTTTGCGACCGGGGCGCGGTCGCCCAACCAGGAACTGCGCTACTCAGGAGTCCGCTCTCGCGTGGTCTGTGTTTCAAGACTTCTCATTCACTCAAACAAACAGGCATGCCACCAGGTTCCCAAAATTCCATAAAGGCCTACCTTACTTATCCATGAGGGGTGGGGTTTCGTCCTCGCGCATACTCGTGCAAGGAGTACTCGGCCACACCCTGAGAGGTGATCAGGCTCTCGGTACCTTAAACCATATTAGTTTCGCGCATACTCATGCAAGACTTTCCCATAGCTAACTGACTAAAAACCAGACATACTGCTACTCAACGGATCCCGTAACTAATGCGCTGCGCAACCAGTTCATCCTTGGGTTGAATCCTGGACTCCCCTCGGGTTCGGAGGTGTTGGCCGGTCGGACCCGGCAGGCCGCCGAGGCAAAGCGGAACCCTCTCCAGTACAAGGGGACCGGCGGCGCCTGGGGTCCCCTCCACTGTCGGTCGGCCGCGGTCCTGACCGGACCAAACCTGGAGGCGGTAATACGTGGTATATTCACTTGCGCACCATTCACGTACCCCACCTTCCCGGCCAACGCACCAGGAATATGTTGCAGCGAAGTACACGCAATGAATGATACCAGGAGTCAGTGCAAAGATCCAAGCCAATTTATTGTGCACAAGTCTCAGGCAATGTCACATTCAAAAAGGTCTGAGCAATGGAGTCCAGCAAACAACACCTAATATACCTTTCTTCTTCAGTTTAACATAGGCAAACTTTCTATTGGTCCCAATGCCCCCCGCACCTATCCAATTGGGAACTCTCTCTGGGCCTAGCACTCTGTTCCCCCTGCTCATAATTCTCTAACAAATGCACAGTTCTTAGACTTTGATACATTTCTCCTACAAGGTCACTTCTAATTTAATTTAATTTAATTAGCAGGTTTTTATATACCGCAGCTTCCATAGATCAGTTGCGGTTTACAATGAACAACAATGAACAAGCAAGGCTGTTTTACAAGGAACGGCAGTAAACATCAATGCTGTTTTTACATATAACAGTGTAAACAATAATGGGTTCAATCTATCAGTAACAGATTGATAGAATTGAGAACTATATACAGTGAACATGTTTAGAACTATAATACAATTTTATACAATTTTACTTCTAGCTTAGAGAATGTGTGAATACAGAGCACTGGAACATATCTGTCATCAGCATAGAAGAATTCATACAACCTTATCAAAAGCAGTTTAAAGCAGTTTCTCTAACATTTACTGACTTTGGTTTTTCTCAGCATTACTATTCTCAGGTGGGGGTTGGGACTCAGGCCTAGCTTACAGGCCTCTCATACATTTACAGGCTATTCTAGGCCATAGCCTGCCACATGGTGATCATCATAAATACCCTAATCTCCCTCCCCGCCCCACCACCACCATCATCATAAATACCCTAATCTCCCTCCCCACCCCACCACCATCACATCATCATCATCAATACCCTAATACCCTATTTTCCCCCCTGATTTCCCTACCCTTTCTGTAGACCAGCAGGCGACCCTCTGGTTTTCCTCCTTGTCTTCCACCCTTGACTCTGTTGCACCTCTTCGTCCTATTACCTCCCGTCCCCCTTCCCATCACTCCTGGTTTCACCCAGGTCTCTACCTGCAGCGCTCTCACTTTCGTCGCGCATCACGGCTCTGGCGCAAGCACCCCTCAACTGCTTCCCTTTCCGCCTTTCACAGCGCTCACAAGTTATATTATTCCATGATATCTGAAGCAAAAAGATCTTTCTACTCCGATTTGGTTACCAAGTCTTCCAATTTCTCCCGGCAGCTTTACCAAGTCTTGAACTCTCTTTCTTCGGCTTCCACCTCCTCCCCTCTTCCCTTCCCATCTGCCGCTCCTAGCCCTACAACCCTTGCATCCTTCTTCTCTACTAAGATTCTGACCCTTCGTTCTACTTTCGATACCTGTCCGCTACCCCTATCTCCACCCAACACCTCCACTGTCCCCGCTGCCTGTTGTTCTCCAGTGCCCACCCATACCTACTCCCATGCTTGGCGTACATTTCGCTCAGTCACCTCTGCCGAGTTATCTACTGCTATCTCAACTTCTCATAAAACCACCTGTCCGCTTGATCCTTTACCTTCCACTTGGCTTTCTGACCCTGCTCTCACACTCCTTCCCTTTGCTCTCACCATTGTAAATTCTAGCCTCTCGTCTGGTTGTTTCCCTTCCCCCTGGAAACATGCACTGGTTTGCCCCATACTGAAAAAACCTACACTTGACCCTGCTGTTCTTGCCAACTGGCGACCGGTTTCCAACCTCCCCTTCCTCTCAAAGATCCTCGAGAAAATTGTCTTTCACCAACTCTCTGCACATCTCGAGGCTACTATTTCCCTTCACCCCCGGCAATCTGGGTTCAGATCGGGCCATAGCACAGAAACCATTATCATAGCCCTCCTTAATGAGTTGCACCGGTCCCATGATAGGGGTGATATTGCCATGGCTGTCTCCTTAGACCTTTCCGCAGCTCTCGACGTCATCAACCACCGCACTCTTCTCTCCCGCCTATCCGATCTTGGAATACAGGACACAGTGTATCAATGGTTTCGGTCTTTTCTCTCTTCTCGCTCTTTTGCAGTTCACGTAGGTTCTACCTCCTCTACTTCTCTCCCCTGCACTGTGGTGTCCCACAAGGTTCTATTCTCGCTCCGCTTCTGTTCAATATCTTTTTGGCTCCCCTCGCTCTTCTCATACAACAATCCGGTCTGTCTGCTTACTTTTTCGCCGATGACATTCTTCTGGTTCACCATACGTCTTCCCTGGCTCCGGATCTCTCACCTCTCAATGATTGCCTTACTTCTGTTGCTGATTGGTTCCGTGATAATTTTCTCATCGTCAATCCTTCTAAATCTGCAGCTATCTGGTTCACCTTTGGCGCCCCTTCCCCCACCCTGGCACCATCCATGTCTCAATCGTCTATCCCTCTGGTTCCCACCCTCCGTTACCTTGGCGTTACCCTGGATTCCGCACTTTCCTTTCACCATCACATCTCTGGGGTCGTGCGCAGTTCATTTTATCATCTTCGTAGGATTCGGGCCGTTCGCTCCTTTCTCTCCCTCTTGCTTCCCTCACAACCCTGGTCCTGACCTTGGTGATCACTCGGCTTGATTACTGCAATTCCCTCCTTGCAGGTCTCCCTCAGTACCAACTCCACAGGTTACAACTGGTCCAGAACACCGCAGCTCGCCTTCTCACTTTCTCATCCCACCGGGACCATATCACTCCATGCCTTCTCTCCCTTCACTGGCTTCCTGTCAAGGTCCGTTTTGTTTACAAGCTTCTCATCACTACTCACAGGGCCCTCCACACTAACACCCCGCAGTATTTATCCGATCTCATCTTTCTTCAGCCCACCCCCCGTCTGCTTCGCTCTGCACACGGGAACCGTCTTTTCTTGCCATCCCCTACCCAGGCCCACCTTGAATCGACCCGTCACGCCGCTTTTTTCTTTGTAGGCCCCGCCCTGTGGAACTCTCTCCCACATCCCATATGTATCGAATTATCTTTCTCCCGTTTCAAAGCCCTTCTTAAGACCTATCTTTTCTGCCAGGCTTTTGACCTTCCCTTCTCCCCGGTTACCCCCAGTTAGTCTACCATACCTCCCACCAGTGAGCCCCTGTTTCACACCCTCCATTATTCGTTCCCCATCCCTTTTTCCTCACCCTCTTCCCTCCCTCCCACTATTTCACCGCATATCAGGTTGTTTGCTGTCTTGCCTTGTCCTGTTGCCAGCTCTGTTGTCCTACATGTTGTTCTGTCTGACCCTTTCTCTCCTTGCTTCTTTCCTCCTCTTTTCTATCTACATATTGGCGTTCTTTTTCTTTTTCCTCTAAGCAGTATTATTTTGTTTTTATTGTACACCGCCTTAACACCCCGGTATTAGGTGCTATATCAAATCTGTTGAATAAAGATAAAGATAATCTCCCCCCTCCCCACCACCACCATCATCATCAATACCCTAATCTCCCTCCTCCACACCACCACCATCATCATCATCAATACCCTAATCTCCCCCACCCCACCATCATCAATACCCTAATCTCCCCCCGCCCCACCATCATCATCAATACGCTAATATCCCCCCTCCCCACCATCACCATCATCATCATCAATACCCTAATCTCCCCCCGCCCCACCATCATCATCAATACGCTAATCTCCCCCCGCCCCATAGGGTTGCCAACTTTTTCACCGAGAAAAACCCGACACCTGTGGCTTGCCATGCTCCACCCATTCTCCTCCCACAGTCCCGCCCCTGCCCTGCCCCCAGCCCCACCCACAAAAATTACCGAGGATTCACTCACCCCCCCCTCAGTGCTGGTTCACTCACCCCCCCTCCCCTCAGTGCTGGTTCACTCACTCGCCCCCCCCTCCCTGCTGGTTCACTCACTCACCCCCTCCCCTGCTTGTTCACTCACACCACCCCTCCCCTCCCCTCCCCTCCCTGCTGGTTCACTTACCCACCCCCGTGTCACTCACTCACCCCCCCCCCCCTTGCTGGTTCACTCACACACCACCCCTCCCTGCTGGTTCACTTACCCACCCCCGTGTCACTCACTCACCCCCCCCCCCTTGCTGGTTCACTCACACCCCCCCCCCCCTCCACTGCTGGTTCACTTACCCACCACCCCCGTGTCACTCACTCACCCCCCCCTTGCTGGTTCACTCACTCACACCATCACCCCCCCTCCCCTGCTGGTTCACTCACACCAACCCCCCTCCCCTGCTGGTTCACACCAACCCCCCTCCCCTGCTGATTCACACCAACCCCCCTCCCCCTCCACTGCTGGTTCACTCACACCACCCCCCCCCCTTCCATTGCTGGTTCACTCACCCACCCCCCCCTTCAAAAAGTTAATTTTAAAGTAAAGACAGCCAGTGAGGAACCCCCCCCCAAGACATCAAAAACGCGGGCTCTGCCATAACGGGAGGGCTTCTCACACAGTTTCTTTACTTTTCAAAGTAAGTGCATTGCAGCCGCTGCTCTGTACAAAGCAGAAGCAGCGGCTGCACTATTATGGGGAATTGCGTTCGCATTCGCGCCGCGGACTTCGGGAGGAAAGCCGGTTTTTTGCTCTGGCCGCTTCCGATCTTGCGGCCAGAGCAAAAAAAACGGCTTTTCAACGGCCGGTTTGACATCTGTGCCGGCAGCCGGCCTGGCCATGGAAAAACCAGCCAGGCCGGCTGAAAACCGGCCGGTTGGCAACCCTACCGCCCCACCATCATCATCATCAATACCCTAATCTCCCCCCTCCCCACCACCACCATCATCAATACCCTAATCTCCCTCCCCACCCCACCACACCACCACCATCATCAATACCCTAATCTCCCCCCCATCACCAATCATCATAAATACCCTAATCTCCCCCCTCCCCACCACCACCATCATCATCATCATCAATACCCTAATCTCCCCCATCACCAATCATCATAATACCCTAATCTCCCTCCCCACACCACCACCACCATCATCATCAATACCCTAATCTCCCCCCCCCATCACCAATCATAAATACCCTAATTTCCCCCGCCCCTGCCTTCACCCTCTCTCCTTTGTACCTTCTCCCCTACGTTTCCGCATCAAATCAAATCTTTCCCGCGTCCACCCGTCCAATCACTTCTAGCAAACAGTGTCTCTGAAGAACCAATCACAGTGCAGGGAGCTTTCCAGGTGGTGCTAAGATAGAGACGCGCAGCTGTGTTAGAGCGCCGCCGACGAAACCAGCGAGCTGTAGATAGGGAGCCAGGCGCACGTGACCTTCCGTGTCACCGAAGACGTCGACGTGCGACGTAAGTTCTTCACTTTACGCTTTCCAGACGGCCACCGTGGCTCAGTGTCGGCGCGCTTCCCAGTACTTTTGTGCCAGACTTTGTCCACTGATAAAAGAGCGCGAATATGGTTGAAAACACAAAATGACGTCGGTTGTTTACTTCAGTGCTTGACAGCCCCGTGAGGCGGGGTGGCGCTAATGGCCGCTCCCCTCGCGGCCGCTAACCTGTGACCTCATGGGGGTGAGGGGGGGGGGGCGCTCTGAAAGGGGCCCCTGGGTTTTCCTGGGAGGGTAAAGGCCACCTCAGTGCTCAGTTCCATCCCCCTCAGGACTGCGGGACGGTACGAGGATGACTCCTGGTGAATATCGCTGCAGTATGTTACAGAGCGCGGGAGCTACTCCTCCGAGGTGCATAATGGAGATCGTTTGAGAACTGCTTTCTATGTACATTACCTTATGTGAGATACCAGGAGAGAGGGGAGGGGGACCAATCTCCCACCCCACCACCACCGTCAACATCATCATAAATACCCTAATCTCCCACCACCATCAACATCATTATAAATACCCTAATCTCCCATCCCATCATCATCAATACCCTAATCTCCCCCCCACCCCATCAACATCATCATAAATACCCAAATCTCCCCCCCGCACGACCACCATCAACATCATCATAAATACCCTAATCTCCCACCCCATCATCAATATCCTAATCTCCCACCCCATCATCCTCAATACCCTAATCTCCCCCCAGCCCCATCAACATCATCATAAATACCCTAATCTCCCACCCCATCATCATCATCAATACCCTAATCTCCCCCCCCGCCCCACCACCATCAACATCATCATAAATACCCTAATCTCCCAACCCATCATCATCAATACCCTAATCTCCCTCCCCCACCCCACCACCACCATCATACCCCAATCTCCCCCATCATCATCAATACCCTAATCTCCCCCCCCACCACCATCATCATAAATACCCTAATCTCCACCCCACCACCACCACCACCATCATCGTAAATACCCTAATCTCCCCCCGCCCCACCACCATCATCATCATAAATACCCTAATCTCCCACCCCATCATCATCATCAATACCATAATCTCCCCCGCCCTGCCCCACCACCATCAACATCATCATAAATACCCTAATCTCCCACCCATCATCATCATCATCAATACCCTAATCTCCCCCCCGCCCCACCACCATCAACATTATCATCAATACCCTAATCTCCCCCCCGCCCCACCACCATCAACATCCTCATAAATACCCTAATCTCCCACCCCATCATCATCAATACCCTAATCTCCCACCCCACCACCACCATCATAAATACCCCAATCTCCCCCCATCATCATCAATACCCTAATCTCCCTCTCCACCCCACCACCATCAACATCATCATAAATACCCTAATCTCCCCCGCCCCACCACCACCATCATCATCGTAAATACCCTAATCTCCCTACAGCCCCATCAACATCATCGTAAATACCCTAATCTCCCCACCCCACCACCATCATCATCGTAAATACCCTATTCTCCCCCCCGCCCCACCACCACCATCATCATCGTAAATACCCTAATCTCCCCCGCCCCAGCACCACCACCATCATCATCGTAAATACCCTAATCTCCCTCCCGTCCCACCACCACCATCATCATCGTAAATACCCTAATCTCCCTCCCGCCCCACCTCCACCGTCATCATCGTAAATACCCTAATCTCCCCCTGCCCCACCACCATCAACATCATAAATACCCTAATCTCCACCCCCACCGTCATAATCGTAAATACCCTAATCTCCCCCCTGCCCCACCACCACCATCATCATTGTAAATACCCTAATCTCCTCCCCGCCTCACCACCACCGCCATCATCATAAATACCCTAATCTCCCCCCGCCCCACCACCACCGTTACCATCATAAATACCCTAATCTCCCCCCGCCCCACCACCATCATCATCATCATAAATACCCTAATCTCCCCCTGCCCCACCACCTCCGTCATCATCATAAATACCCAAATCTCCCCCACCACACCACCGTCATCATCATAAATACCCTAATCTCCCCCACCACCACTACCATCATAAATACCCTAATTTCCCTCCCGCCCCACCACCACCGTCGTCATCGTAAATCCCCTAATCTCCTCTCCGCCCCACCACCATCATCATCATAAATACCCTAATCTCCCTCCCCGCTCCACCACCACCGTCATCATCATAAATACCCTATTGGAGTGGAGGAGTGGCCTAGTGGTTGGGGCAAGGTACTTCAGGCTGGAAGGTCGGGGGTTCAAATCCCACTAGAGGACAGCAACCTTGGGCCGGAAGGACTGGGGTTTCTAGTCCCACAGGTGCTCCTTGTGGTCTTGTGCAAGCCACTTAACCCTCCATAGCCCATGTTC
This sequence comes from Ichthyophis bannanicus, assembly GCA_033557465.1. Taxonomy (NCBI): domain Eukaryota; kingdom Metazoa; phylum Chordata; class Amphibia; order Gymnophiona; family Ichthyophiidae; genus Ichthyophis; species Ichthyophis bannanicus. Next base: position 8,625,952 of record CM066041.1, read on the forward strand.
CCTGTAAAATAGTTATTTCCAAGTTATAATGCCCTGTTCAATGTAATTTCAGTTTGTTCAATGTAAACCGCACTGATGTAGAATAGCACGGTATATAAGAGAATGTAAATAAATAAATAAATTCCCTAATCTCCTCCCCACCCCACCACCGCCATCTTCATCGTAAATACCCTAATCTCCACCCCCTGCCCCACCATCATCATCGTAAATACCCTATTCCTATTCGTCTCTCCGGGACAGTCCAGGAAAGTAGGGTAGTCATCCTCCTCTAGCAGCTGAGGACTGAAAACTGTAAAACTTTGCTGACAGCCCCTCTAGCTCCTCCCGGTGTCAGAGAGTCAGTCTTTCAGTCCTCAGCAGCTGAACAGGACGTGTGGCTGACAGGCTCCCCAGAGAGACTAATAGGAACAGAATTGGGGTTCTAACTACTTAAAAAAAAAAAAAAAGAAGGCAGAGTGGTCTAACAGTATTGTCTGATCTATCCTGGCAGGGCAGATCAGCAGTGAAAATGTTCATTTTTCTTTTTTCTTTCTACTTTAAGATATTAAAAAAAAAATAGAGCAGCACCTCTGGGTACCCTAAACCGTCGGATCTTGCGGTTTGTGAGGCACAGCCTGCCTCTTAGGGATTCCGGTGCTTAGAGGCATTGAGGAACAGGTCTGGGAGCCCCAGGAGCCGTTTTTCTGCCTCCAGTCACTGCCGTTCCGGCTTCCCGCTAGCAGTGGGGCAGCGGAGGGCTGCAGCCTCGACTTCACAGCTTGCTTTCAGGTAGGAGTGTGGATACGTTTTTTTGTTGAAAATTCTTATATCGGGCGTTAGTTTCGCCGCCGCGGTTTAGCTTCTTTGGCGGCTTACGGTTCTATGAGGGACCGCGTGTACCGGCAGAGCTAGCGTTGCGGGGACGCGCTCAGAGATCGGCGGTTTTTGAAACCGGGCGTTGGGTTCGCGCTGGTGCGCCTTTCTTTATTCTTTTACTTTAATTTGGTTTCGGGGCACAATAATTTAATGGAGAGTCTCACAGGCTCAGAGGAGCAGGGTTTAATTCGTCCTCAGAGCATTGCTGAAAGAGCGGGAACGGCGGCCATTTTACCTGAGCCGTCCGTTTCTCCCACGCTGCCTTTGAAGTCAAGCAAAAAGACATCTAAGTCACGCAAAGCTCCTTCTGCTGAGGGAGCAGGGCAGCAATCTTTGCCGGTGGAACAAGGGTTGTTGGACTCTTTTTTCTTTTTGCTGAATTTATTTTGGCTCTACATAGGGCTTATTTGCTAAAGAAGTCTCAGGCTCCTATCTCTCCTTCTACTGATAGCATTCCAGCGGTTAAGCAGGTGGATTGCACAGGGTCAGACCCTGGAGAAGGGGGTTCTGCTATTGTAAAGTCCGTGGAAACAGCCTTAGAAGGAGCTGGACCTCAAGGTTCAGTGTCTCAGCTGCCAGAGGAAGGTGAGATTCTTTCAGAGGCAGGATTCGATAGCTGGCCAGGAGAATTGGAAGACGGCGAATTGGGGCCAGGCGAGGATCCAAATGTTTTTCGGGTTTTTAGGAAGGAAGAGCTTGGGGCCCTCATTGCTCAGTCTTTAGCAGCACTAAATATGGTGCTCCCTACAGTTCAGCAGGAGCCGTTAGAGGATCCCTTATTGCAGGGTTTCAAATCCGAGCAGCGCTGTTTTCCCATTCACAGGGTTATTAAGCAGATGATTGAATCTGAATGGGAGTGCCCCGAAGCCTCTTTAAGGGGAGGCCGCGCTATTGTGCGTCTTTACCCCGTTCCCCAGGAGGAAAAGGACTTGTTGCGTATGCCCAAGGTAGATGCCTTGGTTTCGGCGGTCACCAAAAAGACCACCATTCCGGTAGAAGGGGGTTCGGCTCTTAAAGATTTTCAAGATCGTAGATTAGAAGTGCTTCTGAAACAAGCCTTTGACTCCAGTGCCTTGGCTCTTCAGGCTTTGGTGTGTGGCGCTTATGTTTCAAGAGCTTCTATCAGGTGGATGCAGGGAGAACGGAGTTCGGATAAGGAGGAAGACTCTTCTCCGGAAGGAGCAAAGCTGGAGTCGGCGGCAGCTTATCTGGCGGATGCCTTCTATGATCTGGTGTGGATTTCAGCGAAATCAATGGCTTCCGTGATAGCAGCTCGGCAATTTCTCTGGTTGCGGAACTGGGCGGCAGATGCGTCGTCTAAGGCTCGGCTCAGTAAGCTTCCATACAAGGGCAAGCTGCTTTTTGGGGAAGCTTTGGAAAAGATTGTGAAGGACTTGGGGGATTCCAAGGGGGGACGTCTTCCCGAGGACCGTGCGAGACCAGCCAGGATGGCTCCAGTAAACAGAGGTCAGGGGCGAGATTTTCAAAGGTTCCGCGGATCTCGCTTTATGCCTTATCAACGAGGCCATTTTGTGGCTAGAGGCCAGTCCTTTCGAGGGGCCAGGGGGTTCAGTAGGGGTTACTTTACTTCCCATCAAAACCCAGCTAAAAAGCCACAATGAAGGAGCGCCGGTCCAGGCGGAGATTCCGGTGGGAGGTCGTTTGCAGGAGTTTTTCTCCGCCTGGGCCAACATAACTAAGGACCAGTGGGTTCTCGAAATTATCAGAGAGGGCTATGCACTAGAATTCGCTCACCCACTGGTAGATGCCTTTCTGACTTCTCCCTGCGGGCCTCAGCTAAAGAGGATTGTGGTCAGCGACACGTTGTCGCGATTGCTGCGACTTCAGGCAGTGGAGCCAGTTCCCGCAGACCAGTGCGGCTTAGGTCGATACTCGATTTATTTCGTGGTTCCCAAGAAGGAAGGTTCTTTTCGACCAATTCTGGATCTCAAGCTTGTAAATCGTTGTTTGAGGGTGCCGCATTTCCACATGGAAACATTAAGATCGGTTATCCGGTCGGTAAAAAAGGGAGAGTTTCTTTCTTCCATAGATTTAACGGAAGCGTATTTGCATATTCCAATCAGAAAGGAACATCAAAAATTTCTTCGTTTTGTGGTTCCCATGGGTCATTTTCAGTTCCGGGCATTGCCGTTCGGGCTGGCTACGGCGCCTCGAACTTTTACCAAAGTTATGGTGGTGGCGGCCGCGGCGCTGAGGAAAGAAGGGATTCAGGTTCATCCCTATCTCGACGACTGGTTGATCCGAGCACCTTCTCTGGCAGAGTCTCTTTCGGCGACCGCGCGAGTAGTAGAGTTCCTCGAACAGCTAGGTTGGGTTATCAATCGAGCAAAGAGTTATTTGGATCCAGTAAGACGACTGACTTATCTGGGGGCTCTCTTCGACACGGAGATAGGCTCAGTGTTTCTTCCGGAGGACAGAGTTCAAAAGATTCTGTCGCAGGTGGCGGCGTTCCTATGACTTTCAGCTCCAACGGCTTGGAGATATTTACAGTTGTTGGGGTCGATGGCTGCGGCCTCAGATCTGGTTCCGTGGGCCAAGGCGCATATGCAGCCGCTTCAGCTGGCGTTGCTGTCGAGGTGGTCTCCGCAGCATCACCCACTCTCTCGGAGATTGCCGTGTCCGGAAGAGGTGCGCTTAAGTCTGCAGTGGTGGTTGGTTCCAGCTCACCTTCAAGCGGGCGTTCCTTTAGAGCTGCCAGACTGGGTATTGCTCACAACAGATGCCAGCCTGTCTGGTTGGGGAGTGCATTGTTTGACGCGAATAGCGCAGGGCCTTTGGTCGGCAGAAGAGAGGGCCTGGTCAATCAATCGGTTGGAAATGAAAGCGGTTCGGTTAGTGCTGGTGGAATTTGTCGATTTGCTCGAGGGTCGAGCGGTTCGGGTGTTTTCCGACAACTTAGTAACAGTATCGTACATCAACAGGCAAGGCAGCACGGGCAGTGCGGTGCTGCTATGGGAGAGCCATCAGTTATTTCAGTGGGCGGAAGCTCATCTGTTAGCAATTTCCGCAGCGCATGTGGCAGGAAAAGAAAACATTCAGGCGGACTATCTCAGTCGGAATGTCATAGACCCCGGAGAATGGGAACTGAATTGGGCAATTTTTCACGAGATCACGGTGAGGTGGGGTCAACCCATACTGGATCTCATGGCTGCTCTAGCGAATGCAAAAGTGGCACGATTTTTCAGCAGGCGCAGAGAGCACATGTCGGAAGGTCTCGATGGGCTGGTTCAGCCTTGGCCGTCGGGTCAGCTGCTGTACGTTTTTCCGCCCTGGCCGCTAATAGGGTGTGTCATTCAGAGAGTATCGAGGTTCGATGGGATGGTGATTCTCATTGCTCCGGATTGGCCCCGGCGTCCGTGGTATGCGGATCTCATGCGTCTCCTGGTAGTTCCTCCATGGCGGCTGCCCGCTCGAGTAAACCTGTTGTGTCAAGGTCCCATCTTAATGCCTCAGGTGGATCGATTTTTGCTTACGGCTTGGCTCTTGAGAGGGAACGGTTGCGCCGTAGAGGCTACTCAAAGTCGGTGATAGACACTATGTTAAAATCCAGGAGAAGCTCCACTTCGTTGGCGTACATTAGGGTATGGCGTATTTTTGAAGCGTGGTATACAGAGCGGCAGCTTAGGCCTTCCGGGGTTATGCTGCCTGATATCTTAGCTTTCCTTCAGGGAGGTCTAGAGAAAGGACTAGCCCTCAACACTTTAAAAGTGCAGTTGGCGGCTTTGGCATGTTATAGAGGGAAAGTACAGGGTCACTCGATTTCTTCGCATCCGGATGTATGGCGGTTTCTGAGGGCGGCCAAAATCATTCGGCCCCCAGTTCATCATATGGTTCCTCCTTGGGATTTGAATTTGGTGTTGGAAGCCTTAACAGGGCCGCCGTTTGAGACCAGCACAAAGGGTAATCTCCGGGAGTTCTCCTGGAAGACTGCTTTTTTAGTGGCCTTGTGCTCAGCACGAAGGGTTTCGGATCTGCAGGCGTTTTCCTGCAGGGAGCCGTACATTCAGTTTTCGGCAGAGAGAGTGGTGTTGCGGCCGGTGCCGGCGTTTCTTCCTAAGGTGGTGTCCAGTTTTCATGTGAATCAGGCCGTTTTCCTTCCTACCTTTGTTCCTCGCGAGGGAGGGAAACGGGATAGGTTGCTGAAGAAGTTGGATTTAGGACGCGTGTTAAGGAAATACCTCGAGGTAATGAAGCCGTTTCGAAAGTCGGATAGGTTGTTTGTACTGTTTGGGGGTCCAGCAAAAGGAAAAGCGGCGACCAAGGCTTCTATCGCTCGCTGGGTAAAGCATGCCATTCGGGCGGCCTATGAAGCAAAGGGGCGATTGGCTCCGGTGGGGATCCAGGCTCATTCGACTAGAGGTCAGGCTACCTTGTGGGCGGAATATGTGTTGGTTCCGCCGGTGGATATCTGTAGAGCGGCGACGTGGTCTTCTCTGCATACGTTTGCTAGGCACTATCGCTTAGATGTTCAGGCACGTGGCGATGCGAGAGTGGGGGCCTCGGCTGTTGTTTCTGGGCTCGCAGGTCCCTCCCGGATTTAAGTACTGCTTTGGTACTACCCTACTTTCCTGGACTGGCCCGGAGAGACGAATAGGAAGGAGAAATTAGGCCTTACCTGCTAATTGTCTTTCCTTGAGTTCTCTCCGGGCCAGTCCAGATCCCACCCACTGTTGTCTGCGAGGTTGAGAGAGGTCCCGGTCCTCGGCCAAAGATTTAGACATATAGGCGGTTACCAAGCTGGTGGCCGGAGCTGGGGACATTGGGGTGACTTAATTTAGATGAACTTCGATTTGGATCGGAATGTGCAGTGTAATTAAACCCCCCCCCCCCAAAAAAAAAAACGAACAAGCCTTATACAACTAAGGCAATAAGTGGAGGAGAATGTTTTTGTTTACAAGTTACTGCCTACGGTTACTTTTTTTTACTATTGTCGAGGTTAGAAGGTCTAGTTCCGCTGCTTTGTTACCATTAGACTGACTCTCTGACACCGGGGGGAGCTAGAGGGGCTGTCAGCAAAGTTTTACAGTTTTCAGTCCTCAGCTGCTAGAGGAGGTTGACTACCCTACTTTCCTGGACTGGCCCGGAGAGGACTCAAGGAAAGACAATTAGCAGGTAAGGCCTAATTTCTCCATCTCCCCCGCCCCACGACCACCGTCATCATCATAAATACCCTAATCTCCTCCCCGCCTCACCACCATCATCATCATCATAAATACCCTAATCTCCCCTCCCCACCCCACCACCACCCTCATTATCATAAATACCCTAATCTCCCTCCCTGCCCCACCACCGTCATCATCATAAATACCCTAATATCCCTCTCCGCCCCACCACCACCACCCTAATATCCCTCTCCGCCCCACCACCACCATCATCATCATCAATACCCTAATCTCCCTCCCCACCCCACCACCACCATCATCATCATAAATACCCTAATCTCCCCTCCCCACCCCACCACCACCCTCATTATCATAAATACCCTAATCTCCCTCCCTGCCCCACCACCGTCATCATCATAAATACCCTAATATCCCTCTCACTTGGTTTGCAGCTTGTCGTGCTGTGAGGGCTTGCGTGCATCAGTGATGCTGAGAGCTAAACTATCGGTAGTTTAACTACTGGCAGGGTCTCCCAAGATGGACAGGTCTCAGCTGAGGTGCCAGACCAAGACAAACCACCCATCTGGGCAGCATTGACGGCGGAGGATCACATTTTTGTGACAACGGCAACAACACCAAATTTAAATTGCGCGGAAGAAAGGCCCGGCAATCTACTTCTGTATCTTGCCATGAAAACCCAATGGATAGTTACAACAAAACAAATTGTGCTATGGTGCTGGAAGATGAGACCGCCAGGTCAGAAGGCACTCAACTAGCTACTGGGGAAGAGCTGAAGACTTTTCAGAGTAAAGCCAGCATTTATGATGTGGTTGGATCAAAGCCCTCGGGACGTCTGACTGCTGATGTAGCTGCGCATGAAATGAGAGTCAGAAGCTGTAAAGATGTCTTACACATTGGAACATGGAACGTACGAAGCATGAACCAAGGGAAGTTGGAGGTGGTCAAGAATGAAATGGAACGTGTACAACTTGATCTGTTGGGTGTCAGCGAACTGAAATGGACTGGCATCGGGCACTTTGCATCAGATGATCACATGGTCTACTATGCTGGAAATGAAAGACAAAGAAGAAATGGTGTTGCATTTATAATAAAGAAACTTGCAAGAACTGTAATGAAATACAATGCAGTCAGCGAACACTTAATCTCTATTCGTCTACGAGGATTGCCTATCAACACAACTATAATTCAAGTATATGCCCCAACAACAGCTGCAGAAGAGAATGAAATTGAAGAGTTCTTTGAACAAGTACAAGCTGAAATTGACAGAACATGCAAACAGGATATCCTGATAGTCATGGGTGACTGGAATGCAAAAGTTGGCAACAAAGAAGAAGGCAAAGTAGTTGGAAAATATGGACTTGGCAACAGAAATGAAGCTGGAGAAAGACTTATAGAATTCTGCAAGACCAATGATCTATTCATCTCAAACACCTTCTTCCAGCAACACAAGCGGCGACTGTACACATGGCTTCACCCAATGTGGAGTGTATAAAAATCAAATTGACTACACCTGTTATCCTGTTATCCAAATTGACTACACATGTTATCCAAGTTGTTACTCCTGTTCTATGTGAAGCCAAACAGTTTATTATGGTCATTTTGTTGTATGTAAACCGCGCTGACAATAGTGCGGTATATAAGAAATTGTAATAAATAAATAAATAAAAATAAAACCTGTGGAAGTCAACAATGGAAAAGCTCTATAATATCAACAAAGACAAAACCTGGAGCTGACTGTGGTACAGATCATCAACTACTAGTATGCAAACTCAAGCTAAAGTTGAAAAAGAGCAAACCACTCATGAATGCAGCAAAATATGACCTTGAGAATATACCACTGGAATTTAAAGACTGCCTGCAAAATCGATTTGCTGCTTTAGATACAAATGACAGAGCTCCGGAAGAGTTATGGAATGACATCAAGAAGGTTGTGTTGGAAGAAAGCGAGAAGTCTTTACAAAAGGTGAAAAAGCAAAAACGGCCAAAATGGATGACGGAAGAAACTCTGAAAATTGCCCAGAAACGCAGAGAAGCTAAAGCCAGAGGAGAAAGAGAGACAATCGCAGAACTCAACAGAGATTTCCAACGTGCAGCAAGACAGGACAAGGAAAAGTACTAAAACGACGCATGCAAGGAAATAGAAGCAGAAACTATTAGAGGAAGAACAAGATCGGCTTTCCTAAAGCTACGAGAGTTAAAGAAAAAGTTCCAGCCTCGAATTGGAATGTTACAAGATGCTCAAGGTTCTATGTTGAATGATGCTGAGAAGATCAAGAAAAGATGGAAGGAATATACAGAGTTTTTATATGATAAAGATCAAGTGGATCAACAGCCGTTTTAACCTGTACCTTATGATCGGAAACCATTGGTGATGAAAGAAGAAGTTGAAGCAGCATTGAAAGCCTTATCAAAGAACAAAGCACTAGGCATTGATGGCATTCCTATAGAAGTATTGCAGCAATCTGATGCAGCTGTTACCATACTTACAAGGCTATGCCAAGAAATATGGAAGACATCATCATGGCCAACTGACTGGAAAAGATCTGTGTTTATACCAATACTAAAGAAAGGTGATCCAACTGACTGTGGAAATTATCGAACAATCGCTGTGATCCCGCATGCCAGCAAGATTCTACTGAAGATTATTCAAAAGAGACTACAACCATACCTGGAACAAGAACTACCTGAAGTGCAAGCAGGGTTCAGGAAAGGGCGAGGAACGAGAGACATCATTGCGGATGTCAGATGGATCCTTGAAAAGACTAAAGAATACCAAAAGGATATCTATTTGTGCTTTATCGACTATAGCAAGGCTTTTGACTGTGTAAACCATGAGAAACTCTGGGCCACATTAAGAAGCATGGGTATACCAGAACACCTGATCGTTCTCTTGCGCAATCTATACATTGATCAAGAAGCAACAGTTCGAACGGAACAAGGAGAAACAGAATGGTTTAAAATAAGCAAAGGTGTAAGACAAGGCTGCATACTTTCCCCCTGCCTGTTTAATTTATATGCAGAACAAATCATCAGAGAAGCAGGATTGTATGAAGACAACAGAGGTGTGAAGATTTGTGGAAGACTCATCAACAACCTTCGCTATGCTGATGATACTATATTACTGGCTGAAACTGAAGATGATCTGAAACATTTGCTTCTCACAATCAAAGAACATAGTCTCAAAATGGGCCTGCACCTTAATGAACATAGTCTCAAAATGGGCCTGCACCTTAATGTAAAGAAGACAAAGATCATGACAACTGGCATAATCAAGAGGTTCATCGTTGGAGAAGAAATTGAAATTGTGAACAACTTTAACCTACTTGGATCAACTATCAATAAAGAAGCAACAAGCAGTCAAGAAATCAAATGACGCATTGCTCTTGGCAGAATGGCTATGAAAGACCAAGATAAGATTCTCAAGAGCAGAGATGTCTCTCCATACAAAGATTCAACTTGTTCAAGCTATGGTATTTTCAATAACATCATATGGATGTGAAAGCTGGACAGTGAAAAAGACAGACAGGAAGAAAATTGATGCCTTTGAATTATGGTGCTGGTGGCGAATACTGTGTATTATTTATTTATTTATTTATTTATTTAACAATTCTTCTATACCGCACTATTAAAATCAGCGCGGTGTACATCGAACAAAGATACTACAATGTATACAAACAACATCGAGTTTTACAGAGAACAGGGAATTGAACATGGAAGAAAAACCGGGGACTGCCCGAAGAACAAACCAGTCAGTACTAGAGGAGATCAAAACTAAGCTTTCTTTAGAAGCTCAGATGACAAGACTTCGACTTTCATACTTTGGACACATCATGCGAAGAGGGAGATCATTAGAGAAAGACATCATGCTTGGCAAGATAGAAGGTCAACGCAAAAGAGGAAGGCCAGCAATGAGATGGATCGATACAATAACAGCAGCTACGGGTACCAGTCTGTCAACAATGAGCCACCTGACTGAAGACCGAACACAATTTAGGATAGCTATCCAGAGGGTTGCCATGAGTCGACTCCGACTCGACGGCACTTAACAACATAACAACAACATCCCTCTCCGCCCCACCACCACCATCATCATCGTAAATACCCTAATCTCCCTCCCCGCCCCACCACCACCATCATCAATACCCTAATCTCCCTCCCCACCCTACCACCACCGTCATCATCATAAATACCCTAATATCCCTCTCCACCCCACCACCACCATCATCATCATAAATACCCTAATATCCCTCTCTGCCCCCCCCACCATCATCATCGTAAATACCCTAATCTCCCTCCCTGCCCCACCACCACCATCATCATCATAAATACCTAATCTCCCTCTCCGCCCCACCACCATCATCATCATTGTAAATACCCTAATATCCCTCCCTGCCCCACCACCACCATCATCATAAATACCCTAATCTCCCTTCCCACCCCACCACCACCGTCATCATTGTAAATATCCTAATATCCTTCCCTGGCCCACCACCATCATCATCATCATAAATACCCTAATCTCCCTCCCCGCCCCACCACCATCATCATCATCATAAATACCCTAATCTCCTTCCCTGCCCCACCACCATCATCATCGTAAATACCCTAATCTCCCTCCCCACCCCACCACCCTCATCATCTAGCCCCTGCTCTCCCCTCCCCCACCACCACCACCGTCATCATCGTAAATACCCTAATCTCCCTCCCTGCCCCACCACTATCATCATCATAAATACCCTAATCTCCCTCCCCGCCCCACCACCACCATCATTATCATAAGTACCCTAATCTCCCTCCCGCCCCACTGCCATCATCATAAATACCATCATCATAAATATCCTAATATCCCTTTCCGCCCCACCACCATCATCGTAAATACCCTAATCTCCCTCCCCGCCCCACCAGCATCATCATCATCATAAACACCCTAATCTCCCTCCTCACCCCACCACCACTGTCATCATCGTAAATACCCTAATCTCCCTCCCTGCCCCACCACCGTCATCATCATATAAGTACACTAATCTCCCTCCCTGCCCCACCACCATCATTATCATTGTAATACCCTAATCTCCCTCCTCACCCCACCATCATCATCATCAATACCCTAATCTCCCTCCTCACCCCACCACCACCGTCATCATCGTAAGTACCCTAATATCCCTCTCCGCCCCACCACCACCGTCATCATCGTAAGTACCCTAATCTCCCTCCCCGCCCCACCACCATTATCATCATAAATACCCTAATCTCCCTCTCCGCCCCACCATCACCATCTCTTTATTGGAACATCTTTATTGGAAACTGAGTAAAGGGGGCAGTAGTCCTGTCACCAATTCTCCCATGCACCATGTCCAAAAACGTTTCCTAGTCTGCTGCTCTGGCTAAATTTTCCCATAATGCTGAGCTTATCAATGCCGAGTCCTCAGCTCCTGGACCGCCCCTCAGGGGTGCCCCGAGCATGGCAGACCCATCAGCCCTGTCTTCTCCTGCCACCAATGTGGACCTTCTGGAGATCTTGAAAGAACTTAAACTCTTTCGAGTAGACTTTTTTATGATGGTGTCTGACTTCAAAGCAGAAATCAAGGCCCTGGATGATAGAGTCACACAGAGATCAACATAGGTGAGCAGACTGATGCGATCGTACTCTTCCAATCCAAAATTCAAAAGTTGGACATGCTCACAAAGGATTTGCGGGATAGTCTGTCAGGGGGGGGGGGCATCTGCCTTGTTGAGAGAATAGTGCGGTGCGGGAGGGTTCTTCGGGATGGGTACACCGATGCCCTAGACCTCTGTGTTTGATTATTTTATTTTATTTTGTTTTATCTGGTTTGGTAAACAATGGCCCCCACTTTTCGGGGAGCAGCAGGGGAAGGGAGGGGGCTGGAAGGACAGGGTGGGGGGTCAGGGGTGGGAGAGCTGTGTGATAGGAAGGTTTTGGGTTGATGGCTCTTCGGCATCTGATGGGAGCGGGGGATAATGTACTTGGGTTGTGAAACTGTCATGGTCAGATTAGTTTCCTAAAACCTTAGGGGCCTTCATAGCCCTATTAAGCGCAAGCGAGTCTGGAACAACTGCGGAGAGAAAAGGCAGATATTGTTCTTTCTGCAAGAGACACACTTGAGCCTTAAGTCCAAGTGGTTTCCACAGGTATTTGCATGTAATTTCTCAACACATAAAAGGGGGTGTTTTGATCCTTCTTGCGAAGGATTGCTCTTTTCAAGTGCTGACTCAAGTTGGGGACCCCGAATGGGGTCATGTTCACTATAGTTAATGTATATATTCCCCCCACGCAAATGGAATCATCGTTGGTTGCAGTGTAAGATACTGTGCAATCTCACCAGAAGGGAGAAGTACTGACGGAGGGGGGGGGGGGGAATTTTAATTGTGTGCTGTCCAGTATCAACAGAAGGTGGATACCTCAGAGAGAGAGATTTTACCTGCTTCTCCTCTGTTCATTATTCCAAGATAGCTTATTGGTTTCTTTCACAGAGCTTACATTCGATCCTTAGTTCTGTAATGATTGGAATCATGGGTGTCTCAGATCATACAGTTATTGCGATAGGAAATGGAGGCGCCCCCTCCCCCGCGTGTGGGCCCTGTAAGAGGTCTTCTTAAGAAAAGGGAGTTTCTCCAATTAGTGCAGAAGGGTTGGCAGGAGTATTTGACCTTTAATGACATGGCAGATATCTCTGCTTTTACCTTGTGGGAAGACTCCAAGGTGGTTCTTCACAGTCACCTTATGTCTCTCTCATGCTGGTTCAAAAAGAAGGCAAATGCACAAAAGGATGAGCTTCATAGAGAGATTTCTGACCTGGTGCATCTACACAGGAAAGGAGCTGGAGATAGGGTATGGAAACAACTCGTACGAAAACAAAGGGAATTGGAGTCTATGGAAATCAAATCTATTGCTTCCACCATCCTCCGCACAAAACGGCATTTTTATGAGCATGGGAACAAAGCAAATCACAGGTTCCTCTGGCAGCTAAAGAGACAGCGAGAGCGGAAGAAGGTTCACGCTCTTAAATCAGAAGGGAGAAGGCTGCTGTTGTTCTGCTCCTCTGAGATGGCGGCAATCTTCGCTAAGTTCTATGGTGACTTATATTCGTCCTGTTTAGGAGCTGATGAGGATGAAATCCGGGAGTGGATTGTGGCTGCAAATCTTCCCCAGCTATCTCCAGATCTGAGGGAAGCAGTTGAGCAGTCCTTCACACTAGAAGAGGTTCAATGTCTTATTCGTGGCCTATAATTGTCTAAAGTTGCAGGACTGGATATGTTACAGTTACAGTTACAGTTAGTCTTTATTTAATATATCGCCTATGACCAAAGGTATCTAGGTGGGTAACAATACTAAAAATATACATAGCTACAGAAACAAGATTGTGGGGTGTGGATAGACATGCAACGGATAGTCAGACGAGTGGATAGAGGGGGGAGGGCCTAGGTTACAATTTGTTAATACACATCTAAGAGAAACACAGGGGGAGGGAGGGAGATGTATCGAAAACAATTAGGAATTGGTGCTGTACTCGAAACGGCTGTCAAGGCATGTTCAAGGCAGATCATAAGAACATAAGAAATGCCAGACTGGGTCAGGCCAAAGTCCATCAAGCCCAGTATCCTGTTTCCAACAGTGGCCAATCCAAACAGTTTCCCAAAAAGAGACAGGTTCCAGAATGTTTGTAAATGGGGCAGTGGATCAAGTTAACACAATAGTAGAAAACCCAAAACGTTGGTGGTCAAAATGCAAATATTCTCACAAAGGAGACCCCAAGCCGGACAAGCAGGTGGCAGGTCAAAAGGCCATTTTGAAAGACTTCTTCTATCCAAGCAAGGACTGTTAATCAACCAGGAAGTTGGTCACAGCTTACCTCAGCAGCACAGGCATAAATAGCTCAACCAGAGCTCTGTGATCCTCAGTCTTCAAGGACTAGAAAAGGGGACTGTTACTTCTGGAGAGAGATCTGCAATTGTGAGTATATACTTCTGGGAATTTTCTGAAAGGAATTTTTTTTATTAAAGCTAATTAATCTGTGAACCCACTATTTTTGTTAAATCAGTCAGGGCCTAATAGCAGCAGTTTCAGTTTAAATTTAAAACACAGAAGAGAACTTTCTGGTTACATTTCATACCCAGCAGAGAGCTTGTAGTTTTAATTTAATAGTCACTCAGGGCCTAGTATCAGCAAAGTACTTTTAGTTTAAATTTAAAACACAGAAGAGAGCTTTCTGGTTAAATTTGGAACCCAGCAGAGAGCTGTAGTTTAAATTTAATAGTCACTCAGGGCCTAACATCAGCAAAGTACTTTTAGTTTAAATTTAAAACACAGAAGAGAGCTTTCTGCTTAAATTTAGAACTCAGCAGAGAGCTTGTAGTTTAAATTTCATAATAAGTTAGAGCCTAGCAGCAGCAAAGAGCTATAATTTAAATCAAATAAGAATATAGCTTACCTCAGCAGCACAGGACAGGGTACTGTGTAGCAGCCCTCTTTTAATAAGTGTTGAGAGATCTTTAAAAATGGAGTTCTTGGAGCTTTGCACATGCGCGTCTGTATGGTACTTGTCAGCCGAAATGGATAGAGCCGTTTGGTAGTACAGCTGATAATACAAGGAACACTGCTGTGTGTTTAAGGTGAGTGAGGGGGTTTTATTTTTGTTTTTAATGGATTTTTTGTGTAGGTAGGTCTTCTAGGATATTTTAGGAGTACTTTAGATTTGTAATATACTTTTCTGTTTGTTTGTTAGTATTCCCCTGAAGAAGCAATTGTATTCGCGAAACGCTGAGGAGCACTTGGTTTGAAGCGTCGGGGGCTAGACTGCCGGGATTGCACTGAAATAGATAAGTTATGTGCCTGGCTGTCCTTTTATTCACACCGGGGATTTTATGGGAAGCTGGTCACTGATGTGAAATGGGCTTGAACGTTGGTGTTTAAGACTGAACGTTTGATAGTCATTAAAAACATTAACCCTATGTTACTGAGACCTTCTTTCCCATTTGAATATGTTTGACTATAAGTCTTTAACAAGAATGGTATATTAAGTATTGGAGG
The DNA here is from genome assembly GCA_033557465.1 of Ichthyophis bannanicus. NCBI lineage: Eukaryota > Metazoa > Chordata > Amphibia > Gymnophiona > Ichthyophiidae > Ichthyophis > Ichthyophis bannanicus. The sequence continues at coordinate 8,641,000 of CM066041.1, forward strand.
ACGAATACCACAAAGATAGAAGATTTTGACATTTTTGTTTTATTCGAGTGCTGTTTTGATATTTTGTGGTGTCTGTTTGGGATGCGGCACCAGGCAGGGGTGTCCCATCTCGTTACTTTTTGCACTTGCCATCGAATCATTTGCACGGCATGTCTGAAACAAGGTGGACAAGATTGGCATAGGACTTGGTGGGCGGGTTCATGCCATCTGTCTTTACGCAGACGACACCTTGATATACCTATGGGACCATGTTGTGACTGTACCTATAGCAATGGCCCTTTTAGACCAGTTTTCCTGGGTCTCCAGCTTTACGGTTAACAGGCAGAAATCTATCTTCCTTCCTTGCCTAACGGAGGCTAGGGATTGGACTGGAGCGATCGTTGGGGATTTCCTGGTGGTTAACAATTTAAGTACCTTGGGGTCCAAGTGACTCGGCTACTATCCTGGCTATATCAATTAAATTATCTAGTGTTGTTTGATGGGATCCAAAGAGAGCTGCGTGAATGGAAAAACTGTGCAGTTTTGTGGTTGGGCCGTATTAATGTTGTACGGATGTTGGCACTGCCCAAAATCTTGTTTCTATTTATGCAACTCCCTATTCAAGTGCCAAGGAGGTTTTTTTTTTAAGTGGTGTGTGTAATTACCTCAGTACCCCTAAAAGGAGATTACTCCAGCCTCCACCCTACAACTCACATCCTTTGGACTGAGAAACATTCTGATTACATTAAATGTGCTACATCCAGATGCCACCCATCTTCTATCTCTAATTAGAAGTAGTAGTACCCTCAGCTTTCTTCCTGTCTCCCTTGTGTTTCCATGCCAAATAAGCTCCCCATATTTGACATGCACCATTGTGCCGGCGGTGTCTTCTTTATTAGAGCCATTTGCTTGGCCTCAGAATTTTCTCCCCTGGACTTGTCCACTCCCATTGCCATTGTGGGAGTTGATTCTTTGCGGCTCTGGTAGGAGAACTCTCTTACATCCGCTACTTTCCATTGGGTTTGTGTCATCCTGCCATAGCAGGTTGCTTCCTCCATTCCAGAGGTAGTGTGTGACTTCAAATTTGTCACCAGGAGGCTAAAATTACCCCTTTTGGATAGGGTAATTTTTTTTTTAACTTTATTTTTATTAATTGTTTTCCAGCTTAACAACATAAGTTACAGCATACATACAGGTCCACAGGGAATTAATCTCTCAATCCTTCCCCTCTTAGTGTTTCATGACATAGTATAATACCTATGTATCACTGCTTATCATATGGAACAGCTTTAACAAACCAGAACATTCATAACAATCAGTATCAACAGTGTGCGGGCTTACTAAGTTGTGTGTGTCTTTGTGGGGGAGGGAGGGAGAAGACCCATGGTCAACGGGAATCTGCCGATAGAAGTGGACGTCTTCAGCTACTTGCCTAGTGTGGCTCCTTCGGACAGCTTTTTCCCCTATTACCCATTGAGGAGTCTGGTCCCCCGTTCTCTGCTAATCTTCTAAAACGCAAAGTCACTGTAGTGTGATATCTTATCTGAGGAGATTAAACCTTCTCTTTCTCCCACTTCTCACTTGCTTTTTCAAGCAGGCTCCACACACGCTTGTAGGTGCCTATGGTTTCCCACGTTAGGTTCACTCATTTTTCAGCTTCCATTATTTTAGCCAGCTTCAGAGACCACTCAGCCAGCGTGGGGGCTGCTGTCTTCGTCCAGTTGGTGGCTATTGCCAGCCAGGCCACCAGAAAAAAATAATTGGCCAGATGCTTTCTGTTTAGTTGGACCGCCGGGGGCCCTTCGCTATACCCCAGTAGCAGAAGAGCCGGGTCATATGGCAGACCATATCCCATGATCTCCTCAGAAGTTTCAAATACCTTCCTCCAGAATCTTTGCACTTCTCCGCATTCCCATATTACATGCATCAGAGACCCGCGCTTCCCACAGCCCCACCAGCATGCATCAGACATGGAGGCACTTATCTCATGTAACCGGCTGAGGGTGAGGTACATTCAAAATAAAAGCTTATACTGAGGGTCTGTGTGGATCTGGCAGATAGATATTTACTTAGTGTTTTCCCAGACCTCCTCCCACTGCTCACCTGACCACTCCCTCTTAAGATCCTGGGCTCATTTGCTCTGATAGCCATGTGGTTCTTGTAATTCCTTCTGGAGGATCTAATAAATCTGGGCAACCATTTCCTGTCTCTTCTGAGGTTTAATGAAAAACGTCTTAAAGGGCATGCGGGCCTCAGGTACAGATCCTTATGAGTTGCCAGAAAATGTTCTAACTGCAGCAGTGAGAAGAAGTGGGGGGTGTAGTGCGTATATCTACGTATTATCTCATCCCTGGTAAGGTAACCCTTTTTCCCCATGAAGTCAATCACTCTTTCCATTTCTTTCAATCTGATCCATTTAAACCGTTCAAGATCCATCTGATAAGGTGGAAACAAGTCCCCCTTGGTCAGGTAGCCTAGTCTGGATCCTGAGGCTTCCCATTTTAGCTTTTTTGTAACCTTGTCCCATACCTCCAAGATTGCCCCTACAGTGGGATGTGGCTGTTTGCTAACTACTCTCTGTGGATGAGCCACGAAGGGAATTGCCCCCAATTTTGGCACCTTCACCTGACTCGCTTCCAGAGGTATCCAGTGCTAGGCTGGGCTTGCTACCCACCAATGGTATACTGACCGTATCTGTGCAGCCCAGTAATATAGCTTAATGTTGGGTAGGGACAATCCCCCCCCCCCTGATTTTGGGGTCATCAATAACCATAGACTGACCCTTGCCCTTTTTCCTGCTCAGAATAAATTCACTATCATCCTGTTCAAATCTCTAAAATAAGAATCAGGGATGCCACATGGTAACATCAGAAACAAGTATATAAACTGAGGGAGAATGCTCATCTTCACTATATTGCTCCTAGCCATCAGGGATGGAGATAGAAAGTACCGACCATGCATATCCTCTCAGATCTGTTTTAACAGTGGGGGATAATGTAGTTGAAACAGTTTAGATATCTTAATAGGAATCTTAACCCCTAGGTAAGATAGGTAATTCTCCTCCCACTGATACGGATACTGTGTTGCAAGCTGGTCCCTCAGTTCAATAACTATATGAAATGGAAGTAACACCAATTTAGTACAGTTTAACTTGTATCCTGATACCTCTGCATATCTTACATATTCTTGCTCGAAAACCTCTAAGGATCTTTCTGGGTTGGAGAGGAACAAGAGAGTGTTGCGGCATACATTGCCACCTTATGCTCCGTCCCTCCCCCCCCCCTTATACCCTCAATCCCTGTATTGAGCTGGAGCACCTGAGCAAAAAGGTCCAGAGATAGTGGGCAGCTTTGCTGTGTACCTCGATGTAGCTCAAAACCTGGGGTGAGGGTGCCATTGTGCTTTGGGTTTACTTTAAAGTGCTGATATCACCCGTGTAAAGTTACCCCCAAAGTTGTAGGCTTTCAGCTAGTAGATATGGCCATTCAACACAGTCAAAAGCCTTCTCTGCGTCGAGGGCTAAAAAGACCACCGGATGCTCGCTCACTTCGCCACACTGATGGACCATGCCTAATACCCCCCTGACATTATTGTCTGAGTTGCGGCCTGTTATAAAGCCGGTTTGGTCAATGTGTATAAGCTCTGGGACCAATCAATTAAGTTGCTGTGCCTAGATTTTGGCTAGCAACTTAGCATCAATGTTTAGAAGGGATATGGGGCAATACGAACTTGGACTGCTTGAGTCTTTCCCCTTTTTGTGAATCAGTGTTATATGAGCTTCCAAAAAGAGGGTGGGACTATTCCTTCCTCTCTGACCATATTATAGACTCTGCGGTGAGAGCGTATTCCCAAAGGTCTTATAAAACTCCAGGGGAAAGCCATTGAGGCCAGCTGCCTTGTGGAGGTGCAGTCCTTCTATAGCTTTCTGCACCTCTCCCCTCGGTGATAGGTGTAAAAAGCTATAGAACCATTCCCTCCAACCATTCCCTCTGGGCCCCTGTAAAGCTTCGGGGCACCTTCCCTTTTAGATAGTCCTCTATCCATCCCTCTGGGAATGTACACTCTAAGGTATATAATTCCGCATAGTACTCAACAAAAACATTCTCAATACCTGCTTTGTCATGGTGCAGTTTCCCTAGAGTATCCTTCACTTGAAGAATGGTGGTTTGCACCTGCCTCTTTTTGAGCTGTTGGGCCAGCAGTCGATCGATCTTACCCCCCCTCCCAACATAAAATGCATAGTTGGTCCTTCTAAATAATACCTCCACCTCCTCCATGAGTAGTGCCCTTAGTTCGCCCCTCTTCAGTGTTAGGGTGCAGGCTATACTATCCGATGGGGACTGCCTATAGAGTTTCTCCAAACGGCCGATTTCGACCTCCAGCACGATCCTGCTCCTGCCCTTTTCCTTCGGGAGCCCATTGTGACCAACACACCCCAGATGACCGCCTTCAACGCGTCCCATAGGACCGTCACCGGAACCTCGCATCTGTCATTGTTCTGCAGGTAGTCTTTGATGACAAGTTCTACTTCCCCAGCCCGCTCATCCTTTGTAATTAAGGAGAGGTTTAGCCTCCAACCCCCTTTTGTCCTACTCCCCCCCCCCCCTTTACATCTCCCAGCCAGAGATGCACTGGTGCGTGATCCGACCAGGTGCTGCATCCAATCTCGCATTTAGTCACTATAGGACAAAGAGGGACCCCAACAACAAAAAATCTATTCTTGAGGATGAGGCATGTGCCGATAAATAGCATGTATACCCCTGCTTCCCTGGGTTCTTTAGCCTCCATATATCAATCAGGTCATGTATACCCATGCTTCCCCGGGCTCTTTAGCCTCCATATATCAATCAGGTCATGTATACCCCTGCTTCCCTGGGTTCTTTAGCCTCCATATATCAATCAGGTCATGTACACCCCTGCTTCACCGGGCTCTTTAACCTCCATATATCAATCAGGTCATGTATACCCATGCTTCCCTGGGTTCTTTAGCCTCCATATATCAATCAGGTCATGTATACCCCTGCTTCCCCAGGTTCTTTAGCCTCCATATATCAATCAGGTCATGTATACTCATGCTTCCCTGGGTTCTTTAGCCTCCATATATCAATCAGGTCATGTATACTCATGCTTCCCTGGGTTCTTTAGCCTCCATATATCAATCAGGTCATGTACACCCCTGCTTCACCGGGCTCTTTAACCTCCATATATCAATCAGGTCATGTATACCCATGCTTCCCTGGGTTCTTTAGCCTCCATATATCAATCAGGTCATGTATACCCCTGCTTCCCCAGGTTCTTTAGCCTCCATATATCAATCAGGTCATGTATACTCATGCTTCCCTGGGTTCTTTAGCCTCCATATATCAATCAGGTCATGTATACCCCTGCTTCCCCGGGTTCTTTAGCCTCCATATAGCAATCAGATCATGTATACCCCTGCTTCCCTGGGTTCTTTATCCTCTGTATATCAATCAGGTCATGTATTTATTTATTTATTTTATTTATTTAATGTCTCTTTTATACCGCGCTATTTAAAACCAGTGCAGTTTACATACAACAGTGAATTATACATTGCGGCCTAGGCTGCGCTGTATTTACAATAGAACAGGTGATCTAACTTGGACAAAATCAGGTAACTATATACACATGGGGATCAAGACCGCGGCCCGGGTGGGCATGTCATTGGGACGAGACTGTTTACAAAGGAGTGGGCTATATACATGCTGCTATTTACAAGTTTTGTATTGGCGCCTTTAGGTATGACTGTCTCATAGCTCGCTGGGTGCACAAGTAGGGCCATCCTGGTGGCGGAGGGTAGCCGCTTGCGTGCTGTCATCGGAATAATGCATGAGGAAGAGGTGGTGCTTCAGTGCCTTCCTAAATTGGGCCAGGTCTGCGATTGCCCTGATGTTGGACGGAAGGGCATTCCAACATCTGGGTGCGTAGCACCGAAATGCTCTGTTTGTCGTTGCTTGGGTGTATTTTGTTATCGCCTTCGGCACTATCAGTGTGTTGATGGCTGCGGACCTTCTGGATCTGTTGGGGGGTGTGGGGTGGATTAGCTCAGTGAATGAGGTGGAGGAGAGCTTGTTGATGGCCTTGAATGTTATTACTAGAGTTTTGAAAGAGAGTCTGCATTGAATTGGAAGCCAGTGGAGGTCTTTCAGGGTTGGTGTTATGTGGTCCTTCCTGGAGGCTCCGTGTAGGATTCTGGCGGCGGCATTCGTTGTGAGTTGGAGTGGGTTTAGGGTGGAGCTCGGGAGTCCCTGTAGGATTGCATTGGCGTAGTCGAGGTGAGGGATGACCAGTGCTTGAAAGATTGTTTGGAAATCCCCTGGGTCCAGGAGGGGACGTAGGTGCCGGAGTGATCGTATTTTGTGGTACACTGACTTGACTGTGTTGCTTATGTGGCCCTTCATGTCAAGCCGTTGATCTAGTGTGACCCCTAGGTAACGGATTGTGGGTTTGGTTAGCAGCTCGGCATCCTTCACTTTCAAGGAGGCGAGAGGAGTGAAACCCTGATTCCTCGTAATGAAAAGGACGTCTGTCTTTTTGTGATTTATTCAGAGGTTTTGGTTGTGAAGCCAGTCGGAGACAGCGTCAAAGCAGCTTGTTAGCAGGGAGAAGTCCGGTTGGTCAGTTGCGAATGGCATGTAGAGTAGGACGTCATCGGCATATACCAGACAGGCAATGTTAAACAATCTGATAAGGGCACAGATGGGCTGCATGTATATGTTGAACATCAGTGCTGAGAGGGAGGAGCCCTGTGGTACTCCCTGCCACTGGTGAAAAGGTTCAGATGCTGTATCCCCTGATCGAACGTGTTGCCATCTGTCAGCTAGGTATGATTTACACCAGCTGAGGGCTGAGTTGCGTATCCGCTTCTCCTGGAGTCTCCCCAAGAGAAGCTTGTGGTTTACGGAGTCAAATGCTGCGGCTATATCCAGGAATATCAGAGAAAATCCATGTCAGGTGCTGTCGGTTTCCATGATTATGGTACTGAAGAGTGTGGTAAGGAGGGTTTCCACACCTTGAGACTCCCTGAATCCGTGCTGGCAAGGGTCCAGCGGAGCCACGGTCTCGATGTGTTGTTGAAGTTGTCATTGGACTACCTTTTCCATTATCTTGGCGAGTAGTGGGATACTTGATATTGGCCTGTACGATTCAACCTTTTGTGAGTCAAGTTTGCTGTTTTTTAGCCTTTGCGGGAAATAACCAGTTGAGAACCATTACAACCATTTTCAAGATCATGAACCAATGCACATCAGATGTACTACTACTACTACTGAGCATTTGTTGAGCGCTACAAGTTGTACGCAGCACTGCACAGACATGTAAGAGACAGTCTCTGCTCATCAAAGCTTACAATCTAGTCAAGACAAAACACAGAAGGTGTAGGCAGCGATAAACAAGGGGGACAGATAAAGAAAAAGGAGATCAGGTGAGTCAAGATGTTCTCTATAACCTGTTATCCAAAGACACGAATGATAGACCCAGACGAACTAGCAGTACTAATAAATTACAAACACCAGCTGGATTCCATAGAACAAAACAAACCACCTCTAATAGGGCAATTTCATTATCTGCTCCAATACTCTGGAACTCTCTTCCAGACGAATTGTGAGCCATAAAAGACCTAAAGGATTTCCACAAATCCCGTAAGACTTTCTTATTCATGGAATTTTATGACCTCCATTAAATATCCATGAATGTATATAGTACAAATAGGCTTTTATGTATTGCATTATCCCTTTGTATGTTATGTCATCCCTTAGTCAATGTAAACCCATTTTGTGTAATCACCACATTGATTGAAGGAAAAAGTGGTATACAAATCTGGATAAATAAATAAATAAAATAAATATATCCTTGTCCCTCAGCTGTTGGGTTGTCTGTCTTGACTAGATTGTAAGCTCTGATGAGCAGGGACCATCTTTTACATGTGCCTGTGCAGCGCTGTGCTTGTAACGCTATACAAATGGTCAGTGGTAGTAGTAGTAGTTATTGTTTTTGGTGATGTTTTGCTCCACTTTAAGACCAATAAAAATAGATTGACAAAAGTCAAGGCAGGAGGTGACTAGTGAGTGGATAAGGGTCTTATTAGTAAATCATGTAAACCGCATCTGATCAATGTAAACCGCATCTGATCAATGGAAGGAGCGGTATATAAATCATGTAAACCGCATCTGATCAATGGAAGGAGCGGTATATAAAAATCTGTTAATTAAATTAAATTAATTAAATTAGTGTGAGTAGAAAGGCACTAAGTACCAGAGTAAGGATATTTCTCAGGGATGGGACTGGTAGATAAAGGATAACAGATTTAAAACACAACAAAACTGATGCAAAAAATATAAAGTCAGCTTTTATTAGGAAATATTAAAAACACAGATCCTGTCTCAGTAACAAATATTATTGCATTGAAGTTTTAGTACAGATATGCTAAAATACCTCTTACCACTGCAAACTCTCCAAAAAATGTGTCAGAGTGCTGAGGTGCATGAAAATAGCTTTGGGGGTATTGCTTTTATGATGGGTGGGGAAAGGGTTCAGTACTGTGCTCACAAGGCAGCACTCATGTGAGGAAACTTGGACTGCAGTCCCTGAAAATGAATTTACTCCATGGCTTTGACTCATTTAAGCTAACAGCTGTGGCAGGTGTTGGGTGTTACCGGCTGAGTGGGAAGAGAAAACCTATAGCAAACTCTCGAAGGGCTAATATTAATGAGGTGCAGGACAATATCGAAAGTTAATTTAGATAGATAAAATGCCATTGAGCCAAGTAAATTGCCTTTTTGAAAATTGCCTCTCTTAATGCAGGAAAACATGTACATAGTGTTCTACAAGGCAGCCAGCTTTACCTGCACTGAGACGAGGCGACCCCCAGGGTGTGCTTAAGTCAGGGGGAGAGGAAAATAACATGTGCACTGTATTTTCAGATCTAAGCATGTCTTCCTTTAAAATTTTGTCCACACACAAATCAGGCTTAAATAATTGCAGCAATTCTTCAATTTGGAAATAAGATGGCTGAGGGGAGATATGATATGATAGAGGTCTATAAAATAATGAATGGAGTGGAACGGATAAACGTAGATTGCTTGTTTATGCCTTCAAAAAGTAGAAAGACTAGGGGACACAAATCGTAGCTACAGTGTAGCCCATTTAAAACTAATACTGTAGAAACATGATGGCAGAAAAAGACCACATGGGCTATCTAGTCTGCCCTTCCATATCAACAACAATAGTCCCCTTTTTACCTTTAGAGATCCTCTATGTTTGTCCCATACTTCTTTGAATTCAGATACTGTCCTCGTGTCCACCGCTTCCACTTGGAGAGTATTCTACGTATCTACTACTCTTTACACAAAGAAATATTTGTGCATATAACTTCTGAGTCTATCCCCTTTCACTTTCATTCTATGTCCCCTCGTAGCAGAGCTTGCTTTCATTTGAAAGAGGCTCTCCTCCTGTGCACTTATGCCATGGAGGTATTTAAGTCTCAATCATATCACCTTCATCCCGCCTTTCCTCTAAAGTGTACATATTAAGATCCTTAAGTCTGTCCTCATATGCTTCATAATGAAGAACACTAACCATTTTAGTAGCCACCCTCTGTACTGACTCCAACCTGTTTATATCTTTTTGCAATTAATTGCAAAATAATACTCCAAATGAGATCGCACCAAAGACCTACACATAGGCACTATCACCTCCTTTCTTCTGCTGGTCATTCCTCTCCCTATGCACCCAAGCATCCTTCTAGCTTTCACCATCGCCTTTTCTACCTGTTTAGCTTCTTTAAGATCATCAGACACAATCACGCCTAGGTCCCGCTCTTCTTTTGTGGCAGAAGTACTTCACCCCCTATACTATATTGCTCCCTTGGATTGCTGCAGCCCAAATGTATGACCTTGCATTTTTTAACATTAAATCTCAGCTGCCAAATTCTAGACCATTCCTCAAGCTTAGATAGGTGTCTACTCTATTGCAGATTTTGGTATAATTTGCAAAGAGGCAAACCTTACTTGACAGCCCTTCTGCAATATCACTAACAAAGTTAAAAAGAGTCGGACCAAAGACAAATCCCTGGGGCACACCACTGGTAACTTCCTTCTCCTCAGAGTGAACTCCGTTTACTTGCACCCTTTGTCGCCTCCCACTCAACCAATTTCTGTTTACTTGCACCCTTTGTCGCCTCCCACTCAACCAATTTCTAACCCAAGCAGTAACTTTAGGGTCCATCCCTAGGGTGCTCAGTTTGTTTATAAGTCGCCTGTGTGGAATGATTTCAAAGGCTTTAGTGAAGTCTAGATGCACCACATCTAGGGCTCTCCCTTGGTTCAACTCCATATACTTGATATGAGGTCTATCTAACTCCCTCCTCCCCATCCACCCACACTGCTTACCTGCTGTGGCCCACCTAGCTTCTAGCTAAGCTAGACTGAAACCCACAACCTCCTATATTGGAGTAAAGCCTTCTAGCCGCTGAGCCACCAGTCAGCCAGTGAAAGAGATGTGTCCAGTAGTACAAGGACCACAAGTGGAACTTGAACCCTGGTCCTGTGGTGGCAAAGCCAGTACCCCAACCATTATACCATACCACCACTCTAGGAGAAATAGGAGAAAATATTTTTTCACTCAATGTATAATCAAATTCTGGAATTCGTTACCAGAGGATGTAGTAAAAGCTGTTAGTATAATTGGGTTTAAAAAAGGTTTAGACAAGTTCTTGGAGGAAAAGTCCATAAACCATTATTACAGAAGACCACAGAAATCCACTCGTTACCACAGCATAAGCAACGTGGAACCTGTGTACCGTTTTGGGAACCTGACATGTATTTGTGACCTGGATTGGCCGCTGTTGGAAGCAAAATACTGGGCTTGATGGACCTTGGTCTGGCCCAGTATGACATTTCTTATGTTCTAATCAAAGCAAAATTACACACATAATTTTGCTTTGATTACTGGTGCAAACACTCCTATAAAAAGTATTCACAATTTGCATTGACATGGGTGGTTTTATTGTTGCCCTTTCTAGAATCCAACTCTCCTAGGACATAGTAGAATACTAAATGGCAACAGATAAAGACCAGCAAGGCCTATCTAGTATGTCCAGTAAGGCGGCTAGAGTTGTAACGGCTACTCCGTGCAGGTTACCTCCCCTCCTGCCTTTGTTGAGGACTGTAACTGCCGCTCCATACAGGCTATTTCTCTCTGTACTTTTGTCTAGGGTTGTACCAGCTGCTCGGAGCAGGTTATCTCCATTCCATGCCTTTGTTTAGGATTGTACATGCCACTCCATGCAGGTTAGCCCCTTCTGTGCATTTGTTTAGCGTTGTACATATCTGCTACTCTGCGCAGGTTACCTCCTCTAGTTTATGTTTTATTAAACTTGATATACTACGCCTTCATAAGATCTAGTTCAGTTTTTATCCCAGTGCATAAAGCCTTTAAGATTGCCCTTAGCTGGCAGACATTTATATGATTAAGATTTTCCTGAGAAGACCATAAACCCTGGTCAGAGCACCTATATAGGAGCTTACCAGTGTAGTACAGATGCATCTATGGTTAGGGCAAACTAAGTTTGAGGAATTTGAAAAATCTGGCCAGGAGCATCTAATGATTAGATTAGACAGCAGGACACAGAATTACTGTGCTGCTGGATGCCTGATTTCACTGGGAGCATAAGATCCATTGGGATTGTCTCAAACTTAGATGCTCCAGGTGGATTACAGATACTGTTGAAGCAATAGGCTCAACAATTCCAAGACGTCCCATGCTGACATCTAATTACATAACATAAGAAATGCCATACGGAGTCAGACCAAGGTCCTGTTTCCGACAGTTGTCAATCCAGGTCACAAGTACCTAGAGTTTCTCCAAAGGACACAGGTTCCACAATGCTTGTATTGGGGCAAACAGTGGATATCCCAGGTCCCCTTTAATAATGGTTTATGGACCTTTCCTCCAGGACCTTCTCCAAACCTTTTTTTAAGCCCAGCTACACTAACAGCTTTTACTACATCCTCCGATAGTGAATTCCAGAGTTATAGAGTTACAAAAGCTGGCAGAATGGTCTAATGCATGGTAGTTAAGATTTAATGTGAAGAAGTGCAGTATCATGCACTTGGGAAGCAGAAATCCAAGGGAATTGTATGCGATAGGCGGCGAGAGGTTGGTGTGCACAGACCAGGAGAAGGACCTCGGAGTGATTGTTTCTGAGGATATCAAGGTGTCGAAACAGTGCGACAAGGCAGTGGCAAAAGCCGGAAGGATGCTGGGTTTGCATAGAGAGAGGAATCACCAGCAGAAAGGAAGAGGCACTAATGCCACTGTACAAGTCGCTGGTGAGGCCTCATTTGGAATATTGTGTTCAGTTTTGGAGACCATATCTCACAAAGGATATAAGAAGACTGGAAACGGTTCAGAGGAAGGCGACCAAAATGATTTGGAGCTTGTATTAGAAGCCTTATAAGAAGAGACTTGAAGACCTAAATATGTACACTTTGGAGGAGAAGAGGGATAGGGGAGATATGATTCAGACCTTTAAATACTTAAAGAGACATAATGAACAAACAAACCTCTTCCAAAGATGGGGAAGCTGTAAAACTAGAGGGCATAACATGAAGCTGCAAGGGGGTAAACTGAAAGGCAATGTCAGGAAATACATTTTCACTGAAAGGGAGGTGGATGCTTGGAGTGCCCTCCCGATGGAAGTGGTGGGGGCAAATACAATGACAGAATTCAAAATGGCATGGGGCAGACACAGAGGATCCCTTTATAGCAACAGGATAAAATCAAAATAAACAGAGTTAGTGTGTGGTTTTGGTCCACAGCAGCTTGTCAACAAATAGGGGTGACCTACACAGAGTGGTGGGTACACACCTAAACAAAGGTATGGGGAGGGGTGACCTGCACGGAGCGGAAGGCACACCTACCCTTGCTGCCTTGCTGAGCAGACTAGATGGACCATACTGGTCTTTATCTGCCATCATATACTATGTTACTATGTACTATGATTATGCATTGAGTGAAAAAATATTTTCTCTTTATCAGTCTTAAATGAGTTACATTGTAGCTTCATTGCATGTCCCCTAGTCTTTCTACTTTTGGATGGACTAAACAATCCATCTACGTTCACCCGTTCCACTCCATTCATTAATTTATAGACCTCTATCATATCCCCCTTCAGCCGTCTCTTTTCCAGGTTGAAGAGCCCTAACCTTTTAAGCCTCTCCTCATAGGGGTATCCTTCCATCCCCTTTACCATTTTGGTGGCCCTTCTGTGTACCTTTTCTAATTCTGCTATATTCTTTTTAAGATATGGTGCCCAGAATTGCACTCAATATTCAAGGTGTGGTCGCACCATGGAATGATACAGAGGCGTTATAATATCCTTTGTTTTATTTTCCATTCCTTTACTTATGATACCTAGCATTCTATTTGCTTTCTTGGCCGTCACTGCACACTGGGCGGAGGGTTTCAATGTATTATCCACAATGATGCCTAAATCCTTTTCCTGGGTAGTGGTTCGTAAGGTAGAACCTTGCATTGTGCAACTGTAGTTTGGGTTGTTCTTCCCTAACTGCATAACATTGCACTTATCCACATTAAATTTCATCTGCCATTTGGACGCCCAGTTTTCCAATTTATCAAGGTCCTCTTGTAATTTTTCAAAAATCCTCTTGATTTTTAACGACTTTGAATAATTTTGTGTCATCTGCAAATGTGATGACCTCACTCATTCCCATTTCCAGTTCATTTTTAAATATGTTAAAAACCAGCAGGCATAGCACAGATCCCTGAGGTACCCCACTATTCACGTTTCTCCATTGAGAAAACTGGTCATTTAGCTCTTTCTGCTTTCTATCTTTAACCAGTTCCTGATCCACAATAGTACACTGCCTCCTATCCCATGACTTTTTAATTTGGCCAAAAATCTCTCACAAGGGACCTTATCAAAGGCTTTCTGAAAATCCAGATACCTAAATCAACTGGCTCACCTTTATCTACCTGTTTATTAACACCTTCAAAAAATATAACATTAGTAAGACAAGACCTTACTTGGCTAAAGCCATATTGGCTGTCTCCCATTAAACCATGACTCTCTATATATTCAGTAATTTTATTCTTTAGAATGGTTTCTACCATTTTGCGCAGTACCAATGTCAGTCTCATTGGTTTGTAGTTTCCTGGATTACCTCTGGAACCCTTTTTAAAAATTGATGTTACATTGGCCATTCTCCAGTCTTCAGGTACTACAGCTGATTTTAATTATAGTAGATCTGCAATCTCACACCCTTGATGTATACCATCCGGTCCAGGTAATTTATTACTTTTTAGTTTGTCAAATATTTATAATACATCTTCCTGGTTTATTGATATTTCTTTAATTTCTTCTAGTACATCACATTTAAATACCATTTCAGGCATGGGTAACTTCCCTACATCTTCTTCCGTAAATACCAAAGCAAAGAAAATTCATTCTCTCCGCTATGGCCTTGTTCTTCCTTAGTACCTCTTTTACCCTCTAACCGCTCAATCATCTAATGGTCCAACTGACACTCACAGGTGTTTTGCTATGAATGTACTTGAAAAAGTTTTTATTATGTGTATTTGGCTTGCCCAGCAAGCTTTTTTTTCCAAATTCTCTCTTTGCCTGCCTTATCAATGCCTTGCATCTACAGAACTTGCCAGTTCTGATGTTGTTTGGCATTTTCATCATTTGGCTCCTTTTTCCATTTCCTGAAAGATGTTTTTTTTGGCTACAATAGCCTCTCTGACCTCACCTTTAAACCATGCTGGCAGGTTTTTGGCCTTCCTTCCACTTTTCTTAGAGCAGGGAATACATCTGGTCTGGGCAGACAGCGCTCATTTCTCATGGAAGAAAGGCTTTTTGCCCGAGTTGTGTTTTATGAAGCTCCTACAAATTCCAGTTTAGATGACAGGCCTGAAACTCAGCCACTTTGCATTCAGCTCACATAAAAGTAGAAACACTGTCTCCGTGCACCTACTTTTTATGTTCATATGTGGTCACACAAAAGCCCCTTTTTATGTGCAACACAAGCTTTATAAACTTGCCTCATAATGTTGTACAGGTATACTTGACAGTGGATACAAGCTGCTGAATAGACGTACAATTTTATATGACTAAGATATCTAATAAAATTATATGAATAATGCAACATTGAATACTTGCCTCTATATTTTTAAATATTAAACTCTGTTTCTCATATGACATTGCTTTATTACATAGCTACATATACATAATGTGGCCATATATAAAGTCTATGGGGACTGCAGGAAGGCAGCACATAAATCTACATCTGCTGTCGTGTAGGTGCTTCTCTTTTTATAACATATACCTGCTTTTGGAGATCAAAACGTATTTGCCTAAGTGCTGTCTGCACCTTAGCCTCACCTTTGAGAATGTCTCCCTGATACACTAGTATAATTATGCACAAATTTGTATCCCCTCTTCAAAAATATTTTCCAACTAGGGCTTTCAGATCTTGGGGACTGGATTTATTAGAAATTCCATTGAAAAACGTGCAGATTCTCAAGAACGTTCCTTCTCAATTATAGGACCAAATCTGTGGGACCAACTACCTTTAGAGTTTTGCTCTTGGTTGGCTGTTTTGGACTTCTGTGTTTAATATGGTTGTTTAAATATTCCTTTGGGATTTGATGGGAAGAGGACACATTGCTTTAAAGACTGCTGGATTGTATATTTTAACATTTGTGGGATACGTATAAATATGTCAGGTGATGTGTATTTTTTTTGTTTGTTCTATTGTAAACCACTCCAACCTTTTGTTATTTATGGTATATAAATATTTAATAAACAAAATTAAATATGTGGTTGTCAATTTTCAAAACACTATTTTCTATGTGGAAAGTTCTGTTTTATGTGTGGAAATGTCTTTGAAAATTAACTTTGTAGAAGGCAATTTCCAAAAGTTATTTACCTAAATGGCTTTTGAATTAGCTAAATGGGCTATTTGAAAATGTTGCGCCCTGATGGACTGATGCTTCTTTGAGTTTGTCTGGCTGTCATGCTTCCTTTGGCTGTGCCTGCTCTTTGCAGCTGCCCCCTCTCCCCAGCCAAGAAATTGCAGCCCTAGGCCACTACCTAGTCTGCCCTGTTGCAGCTTGAGGGCCATATTCTTAGGAGTCCCCATCCCTAAGTTATGGAGGTTGGAGAGTTCCTGTGTGATCCAAGAGATATTTCAACATAACTGAAAGGCTTCTTGCAATGCCACAGTCCAGCATTAAGCACCCTTAGGAGGAGAAAACGTTTTAAGATTAGTAATTCATGTTGCTCTAAATCAGAGAGCAGTTTCTGCCCACAGGCACTTTCCCTATAGGCCTAGCAGGAGGGTCAGAAGGCAGACCCAAAACAGTCTTGGAATAAGAAGATGACTTATAACTTGACAGCAGGTTTTCTTTGCGTAGGATGAAGGGAAGGGGGTGTAACAAATTTATTTGGTTGAAATGTCTTTGTAAAAATGCAGTGCCTTCTACTTATGGCAGAACCAAGGATGCTCTTACTTCTTAAACAGCATTTAGAAATATCACAGATCCTGACAAACATAAAACAGAGAAAATGACAGCAGATAAAGGCCAGTCTGCGCAATCGAATAATATGGCTTAGAAAGCAGTCGTTCTCTTCCTTCTGTGCTGGAGCGCCAGGCACGAGAAACAGACTTGGCTTCCCGATGGGCGCAGAACGTGTGAGGCTCAGCCCGCTCTCTTAGCTGCTCACTGGCCATGAGAGACACAACCCTGCTCCTCCCCCCACCACTTTGCTAATATCGGGGAGGAAGAAAGTGGGGGACCAGTTTGCTGGAAGTTTCTCCTAGAGAATGGCTTGTCATGAATACTGCTGGCAGAAGGCGTTTTACACTGAATGTCTAGCTTCTAATATTTACATATTTTACAGAGACCAAAATCCAAATTAAAGAAAAAATATTTTCAACTCTTAAGTGTTTCACATTTAGCAAAATAGAAATGTTTTGTTCTGTAGTGATCTTCATATTTTCAAATTCTTGAAGTATTACAAATTTAAAAAGCTGACATATACAGATAGACCCATACAAAGTTTAAAAAACAAACAAACAAACAGATCAGTCCTTATGCTGATCTTTCCCTTCAGCACCAGATTACATTCTGACAACCTGGGATGACATTATGAATAATATTTAAAATTGTTTAACAAAATAAAAATACAGCTTCCATTCTTCACCTACTACAGCCAGGAAATCTGTTCCTTGCTGCTTCTACCAAATCTAAAAAACAGTAACAAAAAGAAAATAAAAAGAAAGAGCTTTAAAAATGTCAAACTAGTAAAATAAATAAACGTCTTGTGTTTTATGAGAGGTGAGATGCTTCAGGCAGGACACAGAGGGGCATCCCCTCAGCAGGACTCTGTGGGAACACAAGAGGGGAGCTCTTATTATATTACATGGCAAAACAACAACCTGTTTCTAAGTTTGCTCTTTCCTCCTTCAAACTTCCTAATAGATTTTCTTAATATTTTATAGAGTTTTACCTTTCATGAAATTCTTACTTCCTGAAATCCTTCTTCATGCTATAGTCCTCCTTTCCATGTGTCCTAATGACTGCATAAGGGCTCACGAGGACCTGCACAGCAGCACCTTCTGCCTCAATACACTTACATTCACATTAACTTTGTCTCCTCAGGAATCCAATACAAACCTTAGGGCAAAGCAGTAGCTTAAGTTTCTTCTCATTGCCAGTTGAACTGCCTAACCAATTGTTTTTAGAACATGTGTGGGACGGCTCCATTTTAGGCCAGACCCATTCAATATCAAGTAAACTACACAACCATGTTTGACAAATTATTTTCCTATCACTCAGGAATCAATATCCACACAGTGGTCTGGGATGTGGGAGTTTTTGCAATATCTGTTCAAGTCCTTCCCATTCACTCTGCAGTAACTTGGGATTTCAAAGATTTGCTGACAAAATGAGGTCTCTTTATCTTTATTCACACATTTGATTCTGTCTCTGGGGCACTGCTGCAGCCATGTAGACAACTGTAAAATCACAAACGCTAGATTTACAGAATTACTTTAGAGTTCCTGACCAATTTCTATCAAGTACATATGATCCCAAGTGAGAAAACAGACAGAAAAGATATGATTGGCATATCCCTATAGCAAGAGGGCATGGTATGAGGCGCCCACAGAGAGGAAAGGGTGGTAGATGCTTGGAAAGAACTTCTACTGGTGAGAGGAAAGTATAGAATAAGCACAAAGGATCCCTAGTGGCAAATAGCTGAAGAAAAAAGCCAGAGAGCAGCTTGCGTCGGCAGCATTGTACCAGGAGTGAAATTGGGCCTGCTATCATTTTCTGCTTTCATTGTCATATTTTATGATAGCAGTAGGATCACATTTCACTCCCTCAGGAGAACAATACAAGGCCAGAGAAACAAAATACAACCTAGCAATATCACAGGCCACTGGGTAACAAGACTGGTACCAGCAAACTCTTCAGCAAGCTTGGAGAATTAATATGTCATGGCTCACTATGTCCAAGGCTGAAAGATAACATGATACAAAGCAGGGCCCATGTTCCTTAGGTAAAGGTGACTGGTGAGGGGGGACTCCTAGGAAAGCATTCCTAAGGCAGACTTAAAGATCTTAATATGTATACTTTAGAGGAAAGGTGGGACAGAGGTGATATGATAGAGATGTTTAAATACCTCCATGGCATAAATGCACAGAAGGAGAGCTTCTTTCGATTGAAAGCAAGCTCTGTTATGAGGGGACATGGGATAAGGGTGAAAGAGGATAGACTTGGGAGTAATATGTGGAAATATTTCTTTTTGGAAAGAGTAGTGGATCTGTGGAATAGTCTCCCAGTACAGGTAGTACAGACGAGGACAGTATCTGAATTCAAGAGAGCATGGGACAAACACAGAAGATCTCTAAAGGATAAAGGGGAATATTGTAGTTGATAAGGAAGGGCAGATTAGATAGGCCATATGGTCTTTCTCCAGGAACAAGCAGGAAGTCAGTCCTCACTTACAGGTGACGGCACCAACGGAGCCCGTGAGGAGCAATTCCCCAACTTTCAAAGAAAGCCTTTCAGATTGCTGCCACGCATGCATGGTCCTCTTCCTGCCCAAGGGTGCCATCTTGCTTAGTCTCCCATTTTCTGCGGAGCCCTTCGGATGCACATCCTCATCCCTCGGAAAAAGCATTTCGTTTTCCAGCCTCTGGCCTACTGTTTTCCGGTTGCACTGGTCCTCTACCCGTCCTCCTACTTGCTCCTATCTCTTTTGAGCAAAGGGGACATTTGTTTTCGTAATTTTTGTTTGCTGGCTTCGCGCCCTTTTTTCTGCTGGCCGCATGGGTCTTCGACCTCGCAGGAGCCCTTTTTGCCCCGATGGCCACCGGTTTTAAAAAAATGCGATAGATGCTCCAAGAACATGTCGCTTATGGACACCCATGGCTGTTGTCTACGGTGTCTCATAGCCGACCATGATCCAGAGCTCTGTTCACTATGTAAGGAAATGTCCTCCAAAGCCCTGCTCAGTCGTAAGCAGAAGTGCGAGAACATTTTCCGAAAGGCTACCTCGGAATCCCCGATGGCACCCTCAGTCTCTCCACTGGTGGGGTTTCCCACCTCGGTCCCATGCTCAAGATGGCACTCCAACCAGGGGTTCCCTGACGTGGAGTGACATAAGAAGAAGATGACTTCAAAGTCGCTGTCGGAGGCTCCCGACAAGCGTGAGAGCTCCCGCGCTTGGTTGCTTAGCCCCCCTCGGTGTTCCCGAGAGTTGGACAAGGAGCAGCCTCGTAAGGTACCTCAAACGGAGGCCCATGTCTCCCAAGGGATGTCCCAGCGAGGACCCCCTCTCCTCCTGACCCGGTGACCCTGGTGTCGGCGTCGCAGGGCCCCATGCCCCTGTGGGAGTCCCGTATGCTGGCACTAGAATGTAGCATTTCTGTGTTCTTAGCTTCTCAGCAGGCACTCGTATCCAGCTTCACTGGTCTGCGCCTAGAGACAGAGGTTCCCTCAAGAGGGACACCAAAATACACCCTGGAAACCCCCAAGAGCCATGGGCCTCGTGAGGGTCCTCGGCGTCGCTCTCACTCACCTTCCCATTCCTCGGGGGCGAGATCCTCCAGGGCCTCCGGCTCCAAATGGGCCTTGGCCTCCGGGCGAGGCGACCAGCCGGAATCGGACTCCTCTTCCGAATTTTCGGACTGGGAGTTGGATGGGAATACTTCTCCTGAGACCTGTACCCATCGGGACCTCCCATCGGACACATCCCCGCCTGTTTTTCAGCGGCGTTTGCCACCTGAAGACACCTCCTTCTCGGTGTTCGTGCGGATATGGCACTAGCTCTCAACCTGGCTACCCAGGCGGAGGAGGAACCTCAAGCTGAAGAGCCCAATATCTTGCAGTACACGTTCCCTCCTCAGGAATCTCTTGCTGTCCCGGTTCCTTCCATTTTGTCCGGGCTGCTACTCCGCATGTGGGAGACCCCTGCATTGGGCCCCATCGTGAACAAGCGCCTCCATGCGATGTACAGGGTCCAGCGTGGCCCTGAGTTCAGGAAAACCCAACTCCCCCACACCTCCATGGTGGTGGAGTCGGCCATGAGAAAACAAAAGAGCCTGAAGTCACATTCTTCGATTCCACTGGGCAGGGCGTCGAGAGCCCTCAACGCCCTAGGCCGCAAGTCCCATCAAGGGTCCATGCTCTCATGCCGTATTCAGGCATACTTATTGTACACGGGCATATTTTTATGTGACCTAGCCAAGGAACTTGGGGGCTTCTCTGCAGGCCTCGCGGGCGAACCCCTCAACAGGTTGTGGAGTGCTCAAAATACCTCTCCTGTGCCGCCAATGACGGATTTGAATCTTCGGCTCGAGCCGCGGCCGCTGGCATCGGGGCCTGGTGCCAGGCATGGCTCCAGTCCTCGGAACAGTGGGTCCAGGAAAAGATCCTAGACGTACCCTACCTTGGTGAGCAGCTCTTCGGTAAACCGATGGAGGATTAGGCCGCCGAGATTGAGACGGAGTTCGTCACCCGTACCCGCCTCTCGCGCAAGACCTCCTCCCTTCCTCGAAAGAAACATCAAACTAAGAAGCCATTCTTTCTGCGGAAGGGCCTGCCCTACCTAGGCTACCCAACGTACCCACCCACTCCCACGTTGACCACCATGACGCAGGGAAAGTCTGGGCCACACGGTCATTGCAAACTGAAAGGGCCCAAGGCCCAAACCCCGGCTCCACCTCAGCCTGCCTAGGGGTTTTGACGCCAGCAGTGTAGCCTTTTACCCCCTTTCAGCGCTGCAGCCGGTGTGGGGACACCTGTCCTCCTTCGCCCCTCAGTGGATGTACATCACGTCAGACACTTGGGTCCTCCGATTAGTCAGGGATGGCTAATGTCTCCATTTGGACAGGCTTCCCCCTCCCTTCTCCCCAGCAGAGCCTTCTCAACTCTCCGCGCACCAGTCCTTCCTACAGCGGGAGTTAGACAACTTCCTCGCCCAGCGAGTGGTCGAGAGGGTACCAATGCATCTCCGAGGTCAGAGCTTCTATTCCTGGTATTTCCTCATCCCGAAGAAGACGGGGGGCCTACGGCTCATCCTAGACCTCTGAAAACTAAACAAGTTTCTGGTGAGGGAGAAGTTCAAAATGCTGTCTCTTGGCATCCTGCTGCCCTTCCTCCATTAGGGCGACTGGCTATGCTCCTTGGATCTCAGGAACGCTTACGCCCACATTCTGATTCACCCCCAGCACAGGCAGTTCCTGCGCTTCAGGGTGCAAGGGGAGCATTACCAATATAGGGTGCTCCCCTTCGGACTCGCATCTGCTCCACGAGTCTTCACAAAGTACCTCTCCTCGGCCGCCGCCTTCCTCAGATGGCAGGGCGTACTGGTCTTCTCTTATCTCGACAACTGGCTCGTCATGGGGCCCTTGGTCAGGGAAGTCCGCCTTGCAGCATCACATACGATCCTCCTCCTCAAGCGCCTGGGATTCTTGGTTAACTACCCCAAGTCCCACCTCGAGCCGGCACAGGCCTTGGAGTTTATCGGCGCATGCCTTAACACTCAGCAGGCGATCACCTTTCTACTGGCAGACCGTGTGGCTCGCCTCCGAGCATTGGCGGCCCAGGTCCAGAGCAACACTCGGTTCACGGCGCGGACTATGCTGTGCCTCCTGGGGCACATGGCCTCCACCGTCCATATGGTCCCACACAGCCTCATGCTCATGTGGATGGCCCAGTGGTGCCTCAGCACTCAGTGCAGCCTAGCCTCTGGTCTCCTCAGGGACCCCATTCAGGTCTCCTTCAACTTTCGCAGGTCCTTAGACTGGTGGCAGGACCCCCAACAACCTTCTTCGGGGACTGCCCTTCCAAACCCCGCAGCACGAACTAGTGCTGACAACGGACGCTTCGCTGTTGGGATGGGGATCCCATTGCGGTGCACTGTGCACGCAGGGGCAAGGGTCACCCAAAGAGTCTCAACAGCAGATCAACTTGCTCGAGCTTCAGGCGGTCCGATGGGCTCTGAGGGCCTTCGAGGACCATCTCCAGGGAAAGTCGGTACTCATGCAGACCGACAATTGAGTAGCGATGTTCTACATCAACAAGGAAGGGGGCACGGGATCACTAGGGCTTTGAGATCTTGGGGCCTGCAGTCGGGAAGCAGTCCTCCTCTGCTTCTTCGCCTTCTGTCAAGGGATGACCATACGAGCAATCTACCTCCTGGGCCACAAGAACATCCTCGTGGACAAACTCAGCAGGATCCTCCGCCCTCACGAATGGCGGCTGGACCCGGAGGTGACCAGCTGGCTGTTCCATCGGTGGGGAACCCCGACCATGGATCTGTTCGCCAGCCCCTGGGCTGTGCCCCTGGCCTGCTAACGCAGGAGGAGGGGCGAGTGCTACACCTGCACCTGGCCTCGTTGTCCCTTGCAGTCTGGTGGCTGAACAGGTCACCCTAGCCACACTAGACCTTCCAGAGGAGGTTGAACGTCGAGGAAGGACTCGAAGAGATAAGCTTACACCTTTAAGTGGCGACGCTTCTTGGTCTGGTGCTCCGAGCTCCAGATCGATCCTTTCTCATGTCCCACTCGGTGGGTCCTCTAGTACCTTCTCCATCTCTCAAAGGAGGGGCTGAAGTCGAACTCTGTCAGGGTACACCTGAGCGCCATCTCGGCGCATCGCTTCCCCATAGAGGGCAAATCCCTCTCGGAGCAGCCCTTGGTCTCCCGCTTCATGCAGGGCCTCTTGCTGTCTAAACCTCCCATCCGGCCTCCTCTGGCGGAATGGGATCTGAACGTAGTGCTCATGCTGCTTACATGTTCACCTTTGAGCCAATGGTGACATGCTTGCTTCGGCACCTGTCCTGGAAGGTGGTCTTCCTGGTGGCTTTGACCTCGGCCTGCTGAGTCAGTGAACTCCAGGCTCTCATGGCTGAAACTCCTTACACCAGGTTCTATAGGAACAGGGTGGTCCTCCATACCTCCCTGAAGTTCCTGCCAAAGGTTGTTTCGGATTTTCATCTCAATCAGGAGATAGTCTTGCCGACCTTCTTCCCGAGACCCCATGCCGACCAGGCGTCGGCGGTTTTACACACACTCAACTGCAAGAGGGCTATTGCCTTCTAGCTGCAGCGCACCCAGCCTCCTCGCAAGTCTGGCCGGCTTTTCGTGACCTAGGATCACAATCGCCTCTGGCAGGCAGTCACAAAGCGCACCCTCTCCATTTGGGCCTCTGGCAGGCAGTCACAAAGTGCACCCTCTCCATTTGGGTGGCAGACTGCACCACCTTCGCTCACGCGAATGGCGGGTGCCCCACTGGATCAGCGGGTCACCACACACAGCGTCTGAGCCAAGGCGGCTTCGGTGGCTTCACTGTGCTCAGTGCCACTATCAGACATCTGCTGGGCTGCGACCTGGGCTTTGGCGAACACTTTTGTCTTGCACTACTGCCTAGAGAGGGAGTCCTGCCGGGACAGCGCCTTCGGCCAGGCTGTACTCTATAATCTGTTTGGGGTATAAGCAATGCCTGCCCTCCGACCCTTCTTGATGGCTACCGAGGGTTTTGCCCCGGGGACCTGAAGACTCGGGCTCCTTCGGCCATCGGCTTCTTCTCACGGCCTCGCGGAGGCATATTTTGGTTACAGGTTCGGTAGCCTGTAGCTGGGGAGTCCCATAAGTGAGGACTGACTCCTGCTTGTTCCTGGAATCAGTCCTCACTACCATCCCACCTCCCCTGATTAGTTGCTGGATTTTTATCCTTCCCTTGCCATCTGTTTGATAGGGCTCGAGCTAAGGACCTGACTGAGCAATATGGCAGCCTTGGGTGGGAAGAGGACCACACGTGTGGCAGCAATCCCAAAGGCTTTTTTTGAAAACTGGGGAATTGCTCCACGCGGGCTCCTTCGGTGCCGACGTCACCCATAAGTGAGGACTGATTCTTGCTGTCCCTGGACAACACCTGTTATAGGTGAGTAACTATGCTTTTTGTACATCTAAGAAGATATGGTAGAGGTAACCTGCATGGATCTGCTACTTCTACTTATTTCTATATGGCTACCAGGTGTACGCAGCACTGTACATACACAAGTAAATGAGAGAGTCCCTACTCAACATAGCTTACAATCTATTCTGGAAAAACAAACAGAACAAACAAGGGACTATGGATTTTCATTATAAGGAAACAATTAAAAAATATAGGTGTGCTAAGATGGAGAAGAGATGGTCAAGATCCAAAAGCAGCCTTGAAAGGGGGTTTAGCCTTAATTTGAACAGGACTAGAGATTGTGTCTAACCCAGGGCCGTCCTTTGCCTAGGGTGGCAGACCCCGGTGGGCAGCACAGTATGCTTCTTAAAGTGGCGGCTTTGTGCTGCGACGTGAAAGCCATGGTCTGCCGCTCCTGCCCCCTCTGCCGCAACTTCCTGTCGGAGAGGGAGGAACGGCAGGTCACGTGTGCACACGGGCACTGAAGCAGCAGCATAGAGCTGATACTTTCAAAGTGACAAGTCATACTGCCCCCCCCCCCTGCAGAAGATGGATTCAGGTGGTGCATAAGGAGGGGGGCGATGGCAGCATGGGAGGGGTGATGGTGACACCAGGGAGGCAAAGTGGCATGGTGGGGGGTTTTGCCTGGGGCTGCAGAAACCCTTGGGCCGGCCTGGTCTGACCATACGAACTCAGAATGGAAGGAAGAAAGTCTGGATATAGCAGTGCAGGAGGCCCAAATAAAAGCGATTTGTCCGATGAGTGGATTTCCCAAGAAGGGGTATAAGGAGAAGTAATGAGAAGCCACAGAACGAATGCACTTGTAGGTCAGTAGGATAAGTTTTAACTGTATGTGGAAACAGATAGAAAGTCAAAAGTGACTTAAGAAAGAGTGGTTACATGGACATAGCGACACTGACAGAAGATTAGTCGAACAGCTCAGGTTTGAATGCATTGAAGGGAAGAGAGATGGTTCAGTGGAAGACTAGCAAGGAGCAGGTTGCAGTAGTCTAAGCAGGGGGTGATGAGAGAATGGATAAGGGTTTTCATATCGTGTTCAGAAAGGACAGGACAATTTGTGCTGATGTTATAGAGGAGAAAACTACAGCTTTTAGCTCTCTGTTGGATGTATGCAAAGAAAGAGAGAGAAGCGTCGAAGATGAGCCCAAGGCTACAAAACAAAGAGACGGGGAGAATGACATTGTTATTCACAGAAATAGAGGAAGGAGGAAAGTGAGTTTAGGGGAAAGATAAGAAGCTTCGTATTGGCTATATTTAGTTCCAAATGGCATTGAGACATCCAGACAATGTCAGACAAGCTGACTGAAATGTGGGTCTGGTTTCTTGGAGAAATTTCTGATGCAGAGAGGGATTCTGGGAGTCATCAGTATAAAGATGGTACTGAAAACCATGGGAGGAGATCAGAGTTCAAAGGGAATGAGCAGAGAGAGAAGAGAAGATGTCCCAAGACAGAGCCCCCAGATATGCTGACCAAAAGTGGGATAAGAGTGAAGGAGGATCCACCACAGTATACATTAAAAGTGTGATGGCAGAGAGAAGAAGAAAACCAAAACAGAACCGAGCCCCAAAATCAAAGCGAGAACAGTGTATGAAGAAGAAGGTAGCGACTGACAGCATAAAACCAGAAACAGGTCAAGAAAGATGAGGATCGAGTAAAGGCCCCTGGATTTGATCAAGAGAAGGTCACTGGAGATTTTGGCAAAGACCATTTCTGTAGAATGTAGAGGATGAAAGCCAGATTGGAGCAGCACTTAGAACCTTAAACAAAGGCATGGAGGCAACTTGCATAGAACAAGAGTTGCAGCCTTAAACAAAGACATGGGGGGGGGGGGTTACCTGACGGAGCAGCAATGACAAACCTAAATGAAAGCTAGCGGGGAGGGGGGGGGGGAACCTACACGAAGTGGCAATTACAGTCTTAAAGCATGAGGGGATGGGGGTAACCTGCAAGGAGTAGCAGTCAGTATTAAATGAAAGCGGGGGGGGGGGGGGGATAACATGCATAGAATAGCAGTCAAAGCCCTAAACAAAAGCATGAAAAGCATGGGGGGGGAGTCTACACGAAGTGGCAGTGACAGTCCTAAATGAGAGCTTGGGGGGGGGTTCTACATGAAGTGGCAGTCACAGACCCACATGAGGGCATGGGGGGGGGGGGGGTCTACATGAAGTGGAAGTGACAGTCCTAAATGAGAGTTTGGGGGGGGTCTACATGAAGTGGCAGTGACAGTCCTAAATGAGAGCTTGGGGGGGGTCTACATGAAGTGGCAGTGACAGTCCTAAATGAGAGCTTGGGGGGGGTCTACATGAAGTGGCAGTGACAGTCCTAAATGAGAGCTTGGGGGGGGGATCTACATGAAGTGGCAGTGACAGTCCTAAATGAGAGCAGGGGGGGGTCTACATGAAGTGGCAGTGACAGTCCTAAATGAGAGCTTGGGGGGGGTCTACATGAAGTGGCAGTGACAGTCCTAAATGAGAGCTTGGGGGGGGGTCTACATGAAGTGGCAGTGACAGTCCTAAATGAGAGCTTGGGGGGGGGGTCTACACGAAGTGGCAGTGACAGTCCTAAATGAGAGCTTGGGGGGGGGGGTCTACATGAAGTGGCAGTGACAGTCCTAAATGAGAGCAGGGGGGGGTCTACAAGAAGGGTCAGTGACAGTCCTAAATGAGAGCTTGGGGGGGGGGTCTACATGAAGTGGCAGTGACAGTCCTAAATGAGAGCTTGGGGGGGGGGGCTACATGCAGTGGCAGTGACAGTCCTAAATGAGAGCGGGGGGGGGTGTACATGAAGTGGCTGTGACAGTCCTAATTGAGTGCGTGGGGGGGGGTCTACATGAAGTGGCAGTGACAGTCCTAAATGAGAGCTTGGGGGGGTCTACATGAAGTGGCAGTGACAGTCCTAAATGAGAGCTTGGGGGGGTCTACATGAAGTGGCAGTGACAGTCCTAAATGAGAGCTTGGGGGGGGGTCTACATGAAGTGGCAGTGACAGTCCTAAATGAGAGCTTGGGGGGGGTCTACATGAAGTGGCAGTGACAGTCCTAAATGAGAGCTTGGGGGGGGGGGGTCTAC
This sequence comes from Ichthyophis bannanicus, assembly GCA_033557465.1. Taxonomy (NCBI): domain Eukaryota; kingdom Metazoa; phylum Chordata; class Amphibia; order Gymnophiona; family Ichthyophiidae; genus Ichthyophis; species Ichthyophis bannanicus. Next base: position 8,668,578 of record CM066041.1, read on the forward strand.
ATGAAGTGGCAGTGACAGTCCTAAATGAGAGCAGGGGGGGAACATCCATAAAGCAGCTATTACAACCTAATCACCTTTTTGGGCAGACTGGGTGGACCATTTTGGGTTTTATCTGCCATCATTTACTATGTTATTAAAATGAAATAATGCTAAAAGTGTGCACTAAAGCAATAAAAATGAAACCGTTTTTCTGCCTCCAACATACCTCCCAAAAAACCCTGACCTCTTTCTACCGCCATCCGGCTTCAGCTCTGTTGGTTCGTCTTATTATGATCCAGTAACCCTCTTGATCCGATTCTGTCTTGTAAAAATTGCTAAGCTTTGTGATACTGTTTTGATTTCCTATTGCATTGACAAATTAATAATCAAGTGAGATTACAAGACACTAGCAAACTCCCTAAATAGTAGAAGGTGACCCTATGGGCTGAAGCAGGCGTGTGCTAGAACTAGCATCATGCAAGGGCATCTAGAGATCAGGGAGGTAGTGGCAGACAGAATGTGCAGGATTGACTGAGTGCGGTTCTGCTGCAAGGGTGAATCTGCGTGTATCAGCACAAAACTGTGTGAGATGTGCAAATATGAGAGTGAATCGCAGAAAGTAAAGTATCCATGCATACATCTGTGACAAGAGTCTCTGCAAGTATGAATCTATAGGAGTGAGTAGATGAATCTGAAAGTGCTCTGCACCTGTCCTTTGACACTTACCTCTTGCTCCCATCTTCAGTGGTAACCATTGGTAAAAGCTGCTGCAATCAAAGGACCCTGAAATACCCAATAGAGAAATCAGTCAGAAGCTGCAAGAAAATGGATTTGTACAAATCTTCCTCATTCCTGAATCTTCGTCTTCTGTACTCCACTATATCCATCGACTTCCTGTGTTGTCCTCTCCACCCTTCTGTGCTTGCCCATATCTTCCACCACCTTCCTGTGCTCTGTCACTATCCATCACCCTCCAGCCTCCTGTACCTTCCACTTTCCAATGCACACCCCATATCCTCACTCTTTTGTGTACCTTGCTACACCCATCTCCATCATCATCATCTCATATCCTCCTTTGTGCTGTTCCTCACTGCAACCATGTCCTCTCTGTGCAACTCCTACTTCCCCTGCATTCTTCTTCTCCCTTTGCTCCACTACATCTCCCCTCTGTGTTCACTCACAATCCTCCAATTAAATCCCTATTCTTTGTGTCAGTGTTGCTGAAAGGGGACCGATGATACTGCATCAGCAAATCTGCAATGTAGAGCCACAGACTCCATTCCACAGCTCAGCAATCATCCTTTCTGTGCTACTGCAAAATGAGAAAAAGGAAAGTGAAATAGGACCTTGGCATTGCAGCCTTGAAGGAAGAGTATGGAAGAAACACCAAAGGTCGAGGGACTAGATCATGTGACCTATGAGGCCAGGCAGAAGAAGGAGCAGGAGCAGTCGGGATTTCTCAGACCCCTCAGCCTTCTTCAAGCTGAAGAGCCCTAACGTCTCATAGCCTCTCTTCATGGGAGAGCTCTAACATCCCCTTCATCATTTTCCTTTCCCTTCTTTCTAATTATGTTTTTTTGAGATGTGCTGTCCAGAACTACACAGTTCTTAAGGGACACTTATACCATGAGCAATACAGTCACACATGTGCCTAGGAGTCTTTATAAAATAGACATCCAGAACTGTCCCCAGTACTGTGCAAATTCACATGCACAGATTTACACTAAAGATGGTGTAAATCTGTGTGTGTATTCTCTGTATGCATACCATGTTTTATACAATATATCATACATACATAGGAGGCAGTGTACTACTGTGGATCAGGAACTGGTTAAAAGATAGAAAGCAGAGAGAAGAACTAAATGGCCAATTTTCCCAATACGGAAAGGTGAATAGTGGTGTATCCCAGGGATCTGTTCTGGGTCTGCTGCTTTTTGACATATTCATAAATGACCTGGAAAAGGGAATAACGAGTGAGGTTATCAAATTTGCAGATGACACAAAACTATTTAAAGTTGTTAAAACCCATGAGGATTGTGGAAATTTGCAAGAGGATCTTGATAAATTGGAAGATTGGGCATTGAAATGGCAGATGAAATTTAATGTGGACAAGTGCAAAGTTATGCACCTAGGGAAGAACAACCCAAACTATGGTTACATGATGCAAGGTTCCACATTAGGAACTACCACCCAGGAAAAAGATTTAGGCGTCATTGTGGATAACATGTTAAAACCCTCTGCCCAGTGTGCAGCGGCGGCCAAAAGAGCAAATAAAATGCTAGGTATCATAAGGAAAAGAATGGAAAATAAAACAAAGGATATTATAATGCCTCTGTATCGTTGCATGATATGACCGCACCTTGAATATTGTGTGCAATTCTGGTCGCCGTATCTTAAAAAGGATATAGCGTTATTAGAAAAGGTTCAGAGAAGAGCCACCAAAATGGTAAAGGGGATAGAAGGATACCCCCTATGAAGAAAGGCTAAAAAGGTTAGGGCTGTAACCTGGAAAAGAGACAGCTGAGGGGAGATATGATAGAAGTCTATAAATTAATGAACGGAGTGGAACGGGTAAACGTAGATCGATTGCTTACATTATCAGAATATAGAAAGACTAGGGGACATGCAATGAAGCTACAGGGTAAACTAAGACTAATAAAAGAAAATATTTCTTCACTCAACGTGTAATCAAACTCTGGAATTTGTTACCAGAGGATGTAGTAAAGGCTGTTAGTGTAGCTGGGTTTAAAAAAGGTTTGGACAAGTTCCTGGAGGAAAGGTCCATAAACAATTATTAAGAAGGGACCCAGGATATCGCTACTTGACCCAGTACAAGCATTGTGGAACCTGTGTCTTTTGGGGAAACTGCTAGGTACTGTCATGAAGAAGACCCTTCTGAGCCTATGGAGTTGGTGAGAGAAGAGGATTCCGTTGCAGAAACTGACAGGCAGTCTGAGCACATAGCTCAGTGTTTTCAGAGAGAATGTAAACAAAGAGAGTCACGAGCTGGAAAGACACTCCCACGCTGTGACGTAGTCCCTAGTTCAGGAGATAATGAGATACACCTGTTTAAGGGAGGGGCACAGTTTAGCCCGGAGAAACAGGATGGTAAAAAGTGGTCTTTAGCCTGGACTAAAGGGAAGCAGAAAGAAGGAAGACGTCAAGAGGTGAGAACCAAGGGAGCCATAGTCTTAACGCCAGAAAGAAGCAGCACAGGACAGGTGACGTCTGGTAAAGGCAAGAAGGATCAGATATTTCCTGGAAGGCAGGCTTGGGAAAACTCACATGCTCCAGAGAGAGAAACCTGCTGGCATGACAATACTTGTACCTCTAAGGCTGAAGCTACGAGGCTGAGAGACAAACAAACACAAGCTGTGTTTGGGAATCAGTCTGACTTTGCAGAGCTGAGAATTCCTTCCCCTCCAAAGCCGAAAGGTAGGCTTCACAACTTACATAGATTTGAACCTAGTTATAAAGTATTTCCCTGCAGTTGCCAGAATGTAGCATACTCTCTAAAAAGAAACTTCAGTATATACGGTAATTCACAGTCCTATCCTTTAGAGTGCTACCGAGAGAAGCCATGTGAGGATAGTGAAGACGTCTGTTTTAAAGTTCAGGATAGCAGCTCACTGACACACCCTGCTATTGCTGACGCTGAAGAAATGCAGATTGACTCTGATAGCAGTGAAATAGTGGATAACCAGATGGACTGCACGTTATGTTTTGCTGACCACGTTGAGTCTCTGTGCTGAACACTAGTTTGAGAAAGCTGGTGAAGCAACAGAAAGAATGGGGAACATTTTCTTTTGCTGAAGGAAGCTGTTATTGTTTGTTTGTACCGAGCACTGCACGTTGTGAGCCTGAAGCTGATAAGGCTAATTTACCTGAGTTCTTGTACATATCCCTCAAGCCAATTGTATGGCAGTTTGTCCTAAGTTATTTACCTGCACAGAAATCCGTTTGGAAGGGGAAAAATAAATTTTTGTCATTGCCTGAAACACTCGACTACAACTCTTCTGTTCTCAAAGGGTAAAAGGGACTACCATTCCCAGAGGGCCTTGCAGTACCAATGCAGGGTCACACTCTCTGAGTCAGGAATACAAAGGCAGACCAACTCTCAGCGCCCTAGGCGTTGGGCTTGCCCCCGAGAGGGTGACAGTACGTATGACCTAGATTGGCCACTGTTGGAAACAGGATTCTCCAGGACCAAGCAGGAAGTCAGTCCTCACTTATGGGTGACGTCGGCGCCGACGGAGCCCTCGCGGAGCAATTTTCCCCAGCTTTCAAAGAAAGCCTTTGGGAATTGCAGCGCGCATGCGCGGTCCCCTTCCCGCCCAAGGGTGCCATCTTAGCCAGTCTTCTTTTTTCCGCAGAGCCCTACAGACGTACCCGTCGTGTCCCCGCGAAAAAGTTGATTTTCTTTAGAATTACTCTGTTTTTTTCATTCGGTTCGACGCCGGTCTTTTTCCCGCCGGACTCGCGACGCCGGTCACGAGTCCTCTTCTTATTTTTCGGTTTTTCTGACTTAGTCAGTTTTCGTTTCGGTTTTTCCCTGGCAGCCCGGTCCTTTGACCTCGCCGGGGCCCTTTTTCCCCCGATGGCTGCCAGTGGTTTCAAGCGGTGTGGTCAGTGTGACCGAAATATGTCACTAACTGACACACACGACAATTGCCTCCGCTGCCTGGGCCCGGATCATGAAGAAATGATCTGTGGGCCTTGTGGCAAACTATCCTCCAAAGCGTTGAGAAGTCGGCGGCATCAGCGGGATAGAATCTTCGCTGACCCCAGCCGTACCCGGACCTCGTCGGAGGCCTCCTCCGCGTCCAGGGGTTCCAGCTCGGACCGTCGCCGGAGTTCCTCCGACAGGGGTTCTCCCTCCGGGGACCATCGACGGAAGGTGAAACCCGCGAGGGCGGCGTCGGTGGACGCTCCTGGCTCCGCGAGGGCCAGGTCGCATAGCCCCGATAGCCGCCCCGGGTCCTTGGAGAAGGAGCACCTCACGAAGCGACCTCGCCTGGAGTCGGAGCTGCCTGCTCGGGTAAGTCCTGTGGTCCTTCTGGACTCGCCTCCGCGACAGCCGACGTCGGGGCCCGAGTCGGGGGCTGCTGGGTCACCTGAGCTCGGACTCAGGTTGACGGCCTTGGAGAGCAGACTGTCTGCCTTCATGGACCAGCAGCGGGCACTGCTCGCTGGCTTCGCTGGCGCCGCTGCCCCGACCGCCGGGACGTCGAAGTCGACCCCGGAGACCGAGCCGATCCTCGAGTCGATGCGAACTCGAGTCGATCCTCGGTCGAGGTCACCCTCGGCCTCCCGTTCGGGACCGAGGTCGCCGACGCCGACTCCCTCGGCGTCGGGGCGGCAGGCGCCGCGCCCTGCCCGGGCCGACCCCACCGAGTCCTCGTCGGAGTCGGTCTGGGAGTCTGAAGAGGAAGAGTCGCCTGATTCTTTTCGGACTCGGTGTGTCCCCTCGGACTCACCTGAGTCCAAACCTCGGAAGCAGTCCCCCCCGGAGGATGCCCGGTTCTCGGACTTCGTCAGGGATATGGCCAAGGCTTTGGCCTTCCCTGCGGATCCCGAGGAGGAGCCTCGAGCCGAAGAGCTCGACGCCCTCCAGTATGACTCTCCCGCCAGGGAACACTTTACTGTACCGGTTCCTCCCATGCTGGAACGACTACTCTTCCGCATGTGGGAGAGTCCGGCCACCTCTCCGGTCCTGAGCAAGTGGGTCGATTCTATCTATCGAGTCCGCAAGAGCCCTGGCTTCCAGAAAGCACAGCTACCACACCATTCCATGGTAGTGGAATCGGCCATGCATCGTCTTAAGAGCCAGAAGATGTACTCCTCGGTGCCTCCTGGCAGGGAGGCCCGTAACCTGGATGGCCTTGGTAAGAAGTGTTTCCAGGGCTCTATGCTCGCCTGTCGTGTCCAGACCTACCAGCTATACATGGGCATGTATCTCCGAGACCTGGCTAAAGAGCTAGCCGGTTTCTCCGCTGGTTTGTCCGAGGAACCCTTGCGGAGGTTCCTGGCCCTGTCCACTGGCATTCGGGAATGCTCAAAATTCATGTCCCGAGCAGCCTATGATGGCTTTGAAGCTTCGGCTCGAGTGGCCGCAGCCGGCATCGGTGCCCGCCGACAGGCTTGGCTTCAGTCGTCTGACCTTGAGCCCTGGGTGCAGGACAAGTTGGTCGATGTCCCTTGCCGAGGCGAAAACCTCTTTGGCAAGCCCATGGCTGATAAGGCTGCACAAATTGAGACAGAGACTCTCACCAGGACTAGGCTTTCTAGGAAGACCTCCGCCCCTTCCCAGAAAAAGAAGGGCTCGGGAAAGAAGTCCTTTTACCCGAGGAAGGCGGCTGCCTACAAACAATACCCCCACTATCAGGCCCCTGCAGCTCCCCAACAGGGCCAGCAGGCCAAGGGACGGGGTAACGGGTCCCATAGGCAGCAAGCCCCCAAGCCTGCACCACCAGCCCCTGCTCCGCAGGGTGGGGGTTTTTGACTCCTTAAGCATAGCCTCTCCCCCCCCGCTGGTTCCTCCCAGCACCGGAGGCCGGCTGGTTCACTTCGCCCACAGGTGGTCCAGCATCACCTCAGATGCCTGGGTGCTTCAAGTCGTGCGAGAAGGCTATCTTCTCCACTTCCACCAGGTCCCTCCCTCCTATTTTCCGGGAGAACCTCCACGACCCCCTCTGCACAGGGAATTACTCCTTCAGGAGTTAGCAGGTCTTCTACAGGATCAGGCGGTGGAACCGGTGCCCCACCACCTGAAAGGTCAAGGCTTTTATTCCAGGTATTTTCTAATACCAAAAAGAACAGGAGGCCTCAGACCCATCCTGGACTTGCGCAACCTCAACAAGTTCCTCGTGCGGGAGAAGTTCAAGATGCTTACCCTTGGAATCCTTCTGCCCTACCTCCAGCAGGGAGATTGGCTATGCTCCTTGGATCTAAAGGATGCCTACACGCACATCCTCATCCACCCAAGCCACCGCCAATACCTAAGGTTTGTGGTGGCAGGAAATCATTACCAGTACAGAGTACTGCCCTTTGGCCTGTCCTCCGCACCGCGAGTCTTCACAAAATGTCTCGCGGTGGTGGCGGCCCATCTCAGGCTTCACGGCCTCTATGTCTTTCCGTACCTCGACGACTGGCTCATCAGAGCAGCGTCCGCTCTGGAGGTCACCAACGCCACGCGCCGCACGGTGACTCTTCTGCAGTACTTGGGCTTTGTTATAAACTTCGCAAAGTCCACTTTGCTCCCCTCACAGGATCTCGAGTTCATCGGCGCAAGGCTGCACACTCCTCAGGCACGAGCGTACCTACCGCTCGACAGGGCTCAACGGCTCATGGACCTAGCCGACCGTTTTCGCAGCCAGCCCCTGGTCTCCGCCAGGCGCTTCCTGAGACTACTCGGCCATATGGCTTCCACCGTCCATGTGACCCCCAATGCCCGCCTGAACATGCGGCCTGCTCAATGGTGTCTCCGCCAGCAGTGGCGACAAGCCACAGGCGGCCTAGCAGACCTAGTGCGCGTCTCAGAGCCGCTGCTCTCGTCTCTCCGGTGGTGGCTTCAGCGGCCGAACCTGATATTCGGCATGCCTTTCCAGTCACCTCAGCCGGCCCGGGTGCTGACAACAGATGCATCCCTCCTGGACTGGGGAGCGCATTGCCAAGGGGCACGTACTCAGGGCCTCTGGACCACGTGGGAGTCTGCTCAGCAGATCAACTTCCTGGAGCTCAGGGCGATCCGCCTGGCTCTCAAGGCCTTCTCCCACCTGACTTCTCACCAGTCCGTCCTTGTCCAGACGGACAATCAAGTTGCCATGTTCTACGTGAACAAGCAGGGGGGCACGGGCTCCTTCCTCCTCTGTCGGGAGGCACAGAGGCTCTGCTCTTGGGCCGTCAGTCACGGCGTTCTCCTCAAGGCAGTTTATCTCCCAGGCCAAGAGAATCGCCTGGCGGACAAACTCAGCAGGTTCCTCCAGCCGCACGAGTGGCGTCTGGATCCCTTGGTAGTTCAGAAGCTCTTTCTAAAGTGGGGCCTCCCCACGGTGGATCTCTTTGCCAGTCCTCACAACCGGCAACTTCCTCGCTTCTGCTCTCGTCAGCCACACCCCCTTCGGGTTGCGGCGGACGCTTTTCTACTCTCATGGTCGGGGAGCCTTCTGTATGCTTTCCCTCCCATCCCGCTAGTCTCTCGGACTCTCTTCAAGGTTCTCCGAGACAAAGCCTTCATGATCCTGGTGGCTCCTCGCTGGCCCAGACAGCCGTGGTTTCCACTCCTGCTGCAATTAGCGGTGGAGGATCCGTTCCCTCTGGGGTTTCAACCGGATCTCCTCACTCAGGATCAGGGGTCTCTGCTACACCCCAACCTCAGGTCTCTCAATCTGATGGCCTGGCTGCTGAGAGGGTAGTCCTTGCTCCCCTCCTCCTGCCGGCAGAGGTGGAAGAGGTCGTCCTAGCTTCTCGGCGACCTTCTACTCGAAAATGCTACGCCCTTAAATGGCGTCGCTTTTCCGTTTGGTGTACCCGACAGTCTCAGGATCCCTTCTCCTGCCCGGTGTCGGTGGTCTTGCAGTACTTGCTTTACCTCTCTAATCTGGGACTTAAGTCCAACTCCGTCAAAGTTCACCTCAGTGCTCTTTCAGCACATCATGTGCCGGTGGACGGCAGACCTCTCTCCAACGACCCTCTCGTAGCGAGGTTTCTCCGAGGTCTCCTTCTACTTAAACCACCTCTGCGCCCACCAGCGCCTGACTGGGACCTGAATGTGGTTTTACAGCGGATCACCTGTCCGCCTTTTGAACCTATGGCTACCTGTTCTCTCCGTTTTCTTTCTTGGAAAACACTGTTCTTGATAGCCCTCACTTCCGCTAGACGCGTAAGTGAATTGCAGGCCCTCGTGTCTGATCCCCCTTACACTCGGTTCTACAAAAATAGGGTAGTCCTACGGACTCACCCAAAATTTCTTCCAAAAGTGGTCTCCCCTTTTCACATCAATCAGGAGGTGGTACTTCCAACCTTCTTTCCCAGACCACACTCCAGCCGAGCTGAAACGGTCCTCCATACCCTGGACTGTAGAAGGGCTTTGAACTTCTACCTTGACCGTACGCGGGAGCACCGTAAAGCTGCTCAGCTTTTTGTGTCTTTTGACCCCAATAAATTGGGGCTCCCGGTCTCCAAGCGTACTCTGTCCATCTGGGTTGCGGACTGTATCTCTTGGGTTTATGGGGCAGCCGGACTCTCCTTGGAAGGTCGAGTCACGGCTCATTGCGTTCGGGCAAAGGCTACGTCAGTGGCTTACCTCCGCTCTGTTCCGCTGGCAGACATCTGCCGGGCCGCTACTTGGTCTTCGAGCCAGACTTTTGCGGTCCATTACTGTCTCGAGAGGGAGTCCCGCAGGGACAGTGCTTTCGGACAGGCAGTCCTCCGTAATCTCTTCGAGGTCTGAGCAACTCCTACCCTCCATCCCGGATGTGGGCTACCGGCGGGTAATAATTCAGCGAAGATTCTTTCCTTCTGTGCTGCTGAGCTAGAGGGAGCTCATTTTTGTGCTTAGGGTCTCCGGTAGCCTTGAGCTTGGGAGTCCCATAAGTGAGGACTGACTTCCTGCTTGGTCCTGGAGAAAGCGTAGTTACTCACCTGTAACAGGTGTTCTCCAGGAGCAGCAGGAATCAGTCCTCACAACCCTCCCTCCTCCCCGTGGAGTTGCAATCATCTGCTTTAGTTTTTTTGCAAATTTTTATGCTGTCTTTTTTAGCTATGTCATCTGACTGGCTAAGACGGCACCCTTGGGCGGGAAGGGGACCGCGCATGCGCGCTGCAATTCCCAAAGGCTTTCTTTGAAAGCTGGGGAAAATTGCTCCGCGAGGGCTCCGTCGGCGCCGACGTCACCCATAAGTGAGGACTGATTCCTGCTGCTCCTGGAGAACACCTGTTACAGGTGAGTAACTACGCTTACTGGGCTGGATGGACCTTGGTCTGACCCAGTATGGCATATCTTATGTTCTTATGTTATCACAATTCTGCCCATACTGGGCCTTGGGAATGATCTCTAGCTGCGTATACCCCACAGAATTTTATACCCATAAAACTGACTTTACATATGGAGAATGCTTTATAGCATTGGGCCTGATATTTGAAGGACATTTACATGGTTCACAGCCCAGTAAACCGTGTAAATGCCCTAAATCAGGATATTCAACCGCACTTACATGGTTAGTGCCATTCAATATTCCCTTCAAAGCCCGCTACAGGCCCCGATGCTCTGCAGTTAGCACTGGGGCGTGTTAGGGGCGTTCTGGGGCCGAGACTGCCACTAACCGGGTAGTGGCAATATTGCCCTGGTACCTAGTTAGCAATCTGCGGCTAAAACTAGGACAGCTTTTGGCTCCCCTAATTTTAGCCATGGATGCTAACCGGGTAGTGATGCAATATCGCTACTACCAGGGGTGACATCGGCGGCTCTGCGGCATGTGCGGCGACAACGGATATTCAATGCCATCGCCACAGCATTGAATATCTGGTGTTAAAGGTCAGCAGGCAGGACTATATGCCATAGTGGCACCTAGCCTACCCAATACAATATCAGGCCCATTGTGCCTAAAAGTCTAGTATTTCTTATCCCTCTTTCCGCGCTCTTCTGAAGGGAAGTGACGTTCTCTCAAGTTCTTGCCTTATGTGCTTAAATGATGTCTCCCACCTTCCCGGTCTCCTCTGCTTTTTATTAGGCGTGTTTCGCCACAGTGACAGGACCTATTGGGGAGGTTTCAATTGTCTGTTTGCACATGTTCCCTGTAAAATAGTTATCTCCAAGTTATAATGCCCTGTTCAATGTAATTTCAGTTTGTTCAATGTAAACCGCACTGATGCAGAATAGCACGATATATAAGAGAATTAAAATAAATAAATAAATAAATATGCAAACAAAACAGATCCATATGGTTCACTATGCATTGTAGAGCAGGAGGCAAAAGGTTGGCGGGATTCCTCCCCAGCAGAATGAGGGCAGGAGCAGTAGTGGGAGCTCCTGGGTCCTGCTAGCAGAAAAATTGCAGGAGTGCCACTACAGCACCAGCAGGAGTCCTCAGATCCCACCAGCAGAAAGAGAACAGGAGCAGCACTACAGCACCAGCAGGAGTCCTCAGATCCCACCAGCAGAAAGAGAACAGGAGCAGCACTACAGCACCAGCAGGAGTCCTCAGATCCCACCAGCAGAAAGAGAACAGGAACAACACTAAAGCATCATCTGCAGGTCCCTGGTCCCACCAGCAGAAAGAGAACATGAGCAACACTACAGCACCAGCAGGAGTCCTCAGATCCCACCAGCAGAAAGAGAACAGGAGCAGCACTACAGCACCAGCAGGAGTCCTCAGATCCCACCAGCAGAAAGAGAACAGGAGCAGCACTACAGCACCAGCAGAAGTCCTCAGATCCCACCAGCAGAAAGAGAACAGGAGCAGCACTACAGCACCAGCAGGAGTCCTCAGATCCCACCAGCAGAAAGAGAACAGGAGCAGCACTACAGCACCAGCAGAAGTCCTCAGATCCCACCGGCAGAAAGAGAACAGGAGCAACACTACAGCACCAGCAGGAGTCCTAAGATCCCACCAGCAGAAAGAGAACAGGAGCAGCACTACAGCACCAGCAGGAGTCCTCAGATCCCACCAGCAGAAAGAGAACAAGAGCAGCACTACAGCACCAGCAGGAGCCATCAGATCCCACCAGCAGAAAGAGAACAGGAGCAGCACTACAGCACCAGCAGAGGTCCTCAGATCCCACCAGCAGAAAGAGAACAGGAGCAGCACTACAGCACCAGCAGAAGTCCTCAGATCCTACCGGCAGAAAGAGAACAGGAGCAGAACTACAGCACCAGCAGAAGTCCTCAGATCCCACCGGCAGAAAGAGAACAGGAGCAGCACTACAGCACCAGCAGGAGTCCTCAGATCCCACCGGCAGAAAAAGAACAGGAGCAGCACTACAGCACCAGCAGGAGTCCTCAGATCCCACCAGCAGAAAGAGAACAGGAGCAGCACTACAGCACCAGCAGGAGTCCTCAGATCCCACCAGCAGAAAGAGAACAGGAGCAGCACTACAGCACCAGCAGAAGTCCTCAGATCCCACCGGCAGAAAGAGAACAGGAGCAGCACTACAGCACCAGCAGGAGTCCTCAGATCCCACCGGCAGAAAGAAAACAGGAGCAGCACTACAGCACCAGCAGGAGTCCTCAGATCCCACCGGCAGAAAGAGAACAGGAGCAGCACTACAGCACCAGCAGGAGTCCTCAGCTCCCACCAGCAGAAAGAGAACAGGAGCAGCACTACAGCACCAGCAGGAGTCCTCAGATCCCACCAGCAGAAAGAGAACAGGAGCAGAACTACAGCACCAGCAGGAGTCCTCAGATTCCACCAGCAGAAAGAGAACAGGAGCAGCACTACAGCACCAGCAGGAGTCCTCAGCTCCCACCAGCAGAAAGAGAACAGCAGCAGCACTACAGCACCAGCAGGAGTCCTCAGATCCCACCAGCAGAAAGAGAACAGGAGCAGCACTAAAGCTTTGACAGCAGGTCCCTGGTCCCACCTGCAGAAAGAGAACAGGAGCAGCACTAGAGCTTCATCAGCAGGTCCCTGTTCCCTCCGGCAGAAAGAGAACAGGAGCGACACTAACTGGTGGAGTCCTTGGGTCCTGCTGCTCAGTAAAAGACTACATTCTTCTCTAGAGTCACTAAGGTCAAGTCACTTCATTGGTTCCCTATCACTTTCCACATCCAGTTCAAATTTCTCCTACTTATCTACAGGTGCATTCATTCTGCTGCTCCTCACTAGCTCTCCTCTCTTATTTCTCCCTACACCCCTCTTCGGGAACTCCACTCATTTGGAAAATCCCTTCTATCTGTGCCCTTCACTTCCACTGCGAAATCCAGATTGAGCTCTTTCCACCTTGCTGCACTGTATGCCTGAAAGAGACTACCCGAGATGGTGCAGCAGGCTCAGTCTCTGGTCCTATTCAATTCCAGGCTAAAAACCCCCCTCTTTGGGCTGCATTTGGATCCTGACTTTTTATTTTCCTGTCTATCACCCATGTGTGTCAAGACCATCTCTAGTTCCCTCTCTGCGTTTTTGTCTTGCATAGACTGTAAGCTCTGTGAGCAGGGACTCTCTCCCATGTGCTTATACTGTATGTACAGCAGTGCATATACCTAGAGAAATGGTAAACAGTAGCAGTGTATTCTGAAGCTCCAGCAGGGGTCCCCCGTCCTGCTGGCTTGAAGCCAGGGTCAGCCAAAGGCAGCATCTTTTGGGGGGACAGCAAAAAGTAGCTATGATCAGAGCAAATAAATGGGTCCTAATAGGCATACAAATTCAAAGATTCATCAGTGCTTACATTTATCAGCAGGAAGAATGGGCAATTTGCAAATAGTGGCTTTTGGAAATTTGATTCATTATGTATATATTTTAGGAGTGAAGAACATCCAAGAGCGAGGTGGCAAGACAAACAATGAAGGATTTAAATTATCTGATCTTTACTGAAGCGTAGATACTCCTACCCTACAAAGCTGTGTTTTAGCAACGGCATCAGGGGTGTAGGAACCTCAAATAAAATACGATACAAAAAATAAAAACAACAAAAGTATAACTTACATAAAAACTTAAACACACTTGAAAAACATAGAAATACCAAAAAACATATAAATGTAATAAAATAAGGAACTGAGTGGGAGGACAGTATGGACATAAATAATACACATTATATTATCCTGCAAGGAATAAAATGTGTCCAATCATGTTCAACCTCATACTGTACATCATAACAGATGACCTATGTAAATTAAAAGACATAGCACAATAAATAAAACTAAAGGAACTAAAAAAGATATCCCATATATAAAAAGAACTTCAAAAAGGCGAATATAAGACATTAGGGGGCTTGTTTACAAAGCCGCGGTAGCGGTTCGCGATCGTTATCGGAGCCGCGGCCCCATTGATTTCAATGGGGCCACGACTCCGATAATCGCGGCTTTGTAAACAAGCCCCTAGGAGTTGTAAAACATAAGACATTGTAAGATAAAACCAAAAGGTCTAAAAATAAAATGTAAAACCAAAGTTTATAGACAGCACACATAAATAGAGCTAAAATTAACTCACTGAAGTGGTACAGAGAGATTGTCAGTCCATAGTCGTCCAGCAAAAGGTATCCATATGAAGGATTCAAAATTGCCACTACAGGGGATATTGGTGTAAAATATGTTAGAGTATACCCAGATCACAAAATATGTAACAAAAAAACCCCATGAAAATATTTTTGAGGCATGAGTGGGTACTGTCTTGTAGTTGGTGGAGGGATACTATTCTGAATCAAAATATTGCAAAACAGAGGCAAGATGAAAAAGGGCAAGCCAGTAGACATCAACATGCTAAAACCCTTCATACAATAAATAATCCACTCAGAGCTCATCAAACTAAACACGTCCTCTCAGACAGGACCATCAGCAAACTCTTCAGCAGTACAGAGAACAAAATTAGTAGGAGACCAAAGGGGAAGTTACTGAAAATCAGGACAAATCATATTGTAGCAGGCCGCAAAAAGGGAAATACACGTAAAGTAACTGTAGATGATGGCACTGATATCAGCTACATGAAAGGTTCAGAGCGGTGCCCCACAGACATCAAGGAGTATGGTAATTAAAGAGAGAAGGAAAGAATCACTACAAGTAAAAGCAAAATCCATTATCTTCTCTCCGTAAAGGCAAACAGCTGGTCAAGAAACCTCTCTGATGAAGTGTGAGCAATATGCCGGTCAGATCAAGTGAAAGTCGATCAATGGACACGACAGCCATATTTAACCAAGAAATTTGTGCCAAAAAGGCAGACAGTTGCTATGCTAACCCGTGAGTAATGGGTCCAGATAACATAAGAACATAAGATATGCCATACTGGGTCAGACCAAGGTCCATCCATCAAGCCCAGTATCCTGTTTCCAACAGTGGTCAATCTAAGTCACAAGTACATAGCAGTTTCCCCAAAAGACACACAGGTTCCAGAATGCTTGTATTGGGGCAAGCAGTGGATATCCCAGGTCCCCTTTAATAATGGTTTATGGACCTTTCCTCTAGGAACTTGTCCAAATCTTTTTAAACCTGGCTACACTAACAGCTTTTACTACATCCTCCGGTAACAAATTCCAGAGTTTGATTACATGTTCAGTGAAAAAATATTTTCTCTTATTAGTCTTAAATAGGTTACCCTGTAGCTTCATTACATGTCCCCTACTCTTTCTATATTTTGATGGTGTAAACAGTCATTCTACGTTTACCCATTCCACTCCATTCATTAATTTATAGACCTCTATCATATCTCCCCTAAAACGTCTCTTTTCCCGGTTTAAAAGCCCTAACCTTTCTAGCCTCTCTTCATAGGGGTATCCTTCCATCCTTTTTACCATTTTGGTGGCTCTTCTCTGTACCTTTTCTAATAAAGCTATATCCTTTTTAAGATACGGCGACCAGAATTGCACACAATATTCAAGGTGCGGTCGCACCATGGAACGATACAGAGGCACTTAACCCTCCATTGCCCATGTTCCCTGTAAAATAGTTATCTCCAAGTTATAATGCCCTGTTCAATGTAATTTCAGTTTGTTCAATGTAAACCGCACTGATGCAGAATAGCACGGTATATAAGAGAATGTAAATAAATAAATAAATTATAATTTCCTTTGTCTTATTCTCCATTCCTTTCCTTATGATACCTAGCATTCTATTTGCTCTCTTGGCCGCTGCTGCACATTGGGCGGAGGGTTTCAACATGTTATCCACGATGACGCCTAAATCTTTTTTCTGGTTGGTGGTTCCTAATGTGGAACCTTGCATCGTGTAACCATAGTTTGGGTTGTACTTTCCTAGGTGCATAACTTTGCACTTGTCAACACCGACAACACTGCCCTAATGGATAAGTCAATTTATATCAAAGTGTTTAGGGCATACGTGTGGCAGTATAAAAAAGTATATAAAAACATATATATGAAAAAAATGAAAATATATATATAAAACCAGGGAACCACCAAGGGGGAGAAAACAAACAAGTGTCGGATAGAGCACGAGAGCGGGAAGCCAAACTCCTCCCCGTTCTCCCTCTCCAGACCAATCAGGAGCTCTTCTTGGACTCCATTTAAAGAAAGGTGCCATCAGGCATGTCCACAAGTGGCGGGCCCGCACCAGAGGGCCTTGCCAGAGGGCCCTTTGGCGTGGCCCTTAGATGGGGAACTCTAGTAGAGATAGAAACAATGGCCGAAAATCACAAAATCCAAGGTTAGTCAACGTGCCTGTATTACAACTCAGCAAATAGCAAGCCCACGCCGCAACACAGAATCTCTACAAAGCCGCTGTTCACAAACCTCAAACCTAAGCACATTCCCTCTTATATTATGTAACCTAACCTCTACCAGCTGTACAACAATAATAGATTAACCATCATTTCTGTACAAATTCATTACTTCGCACTCTTGTAGGTCATCTCTCTGGAACTGCCCATTAGATTTCAGAATACTTTGTCTTTGAACTGTCTTTGCTTTCTATAACATAACACTGCAATTTTTGATACATTGTTTACAACCACATATTTATTTATTTATTTATTTAACAATGATTTATATACTGCATCTTCCATAGTTCAGTTGCGGTTCACAATAAACAACAGTTAACAAATTGGAGTTTGTTTTACATAAAACATCATATGACCAAATAACAATAAGATAAACAACTAGTGTTAATACAGAACAGTATAGAACAGTGTAAACTATATACATTATGTACAAATACACATTATGTGGGGCTTAAGCGTTATTCAAAGTACAGTATCAGCTATGAAGAATTGTATGTGTAGGTCATTTGGGATTTGTTAGATAAAAACTGGTTAGCCATTATCTAAGTCTATTGAGGGATGATCTGAGTTGTTGTAATGTTTAGAAAAGAGATAGGTTTTCACTTTTTTGCGGAATTCGATGATCTCGGTTAGCAATCTTAGATCATCTGGGAGGGAATTCCAGATTGTTGGAGGTGCATGAGAAAAAGCTCTATTGTTTGTGAGTTTATTTGCTTTTATGAAGTCTTTGGGAGTTTTTAGTTTATTTGTTTGTCCTTTTCTTTGAGTAGATTTTGAGTGCTCTTTGCTGATTAGGTTACTTAGGGTGACTGGGGCCATGTCGTTTAGAGTTTTAAATGTGGTTATCAATGTTTTGTATACTATCCTACTTTGTATAGGCAGCCAGTGAAGGGATTCTAGTATTGGTGTTATATGTTGATGTGCGTGTACTTTCGTTATTATCTGAGCTGCTGCATTCTGGGCAAGTTGAATTCTTTTAATGTTTTATTTTGTTATACCCAATAAAATTAGGTTAGCGAAGTCAAAGTCTTTCCATTTTAACCTCGTTGCTTTCTATTGTATTCCATTTCCTGCACCCCCATGCTTCACACACTCTCACCTCCCCCTACTGCTTAATTCTTGGACAACACTATCTTAAATCTAATAACTGTTATCACACCACATCCCACCATGGAAATCAATAAGGCCTTCTTCTGCATTCTAAACCTGCTCCTTCTGTCCTTATTGGTTACAAACACTCAATCACTACTGCAAGACACAAACCTAATTGGTCCCATCCCATCTTTCACAACCAAACCAGACATTTCACAAACCTATATCTTTATAAAAGTACTTTCTCTAAAGGACCCCACAGAGGACATACCAGGACCCGCCACAGATTAATCCATATCAACCTCTTACCGATAAATTGTCCACAAAATACAGCAAACACACTTACACCAATAAAATGCATCCTCAAATGCCAGATCTAGAGGAAGTGAAGTCACTGTCCAGGATGGCAGCTTAGTGGTAAAGCTCCCAGTGCCAGGACGAAAAGAACCCCCATTAAGCAGGAACACCCGAGGAAATAATAGCCAAGAATATAGGGTGAATACCCCCAGAGCAGTGGCAGTGAATGGCACACAAAAAGACCAGCCCGGATCTTAGAATCTTTAAACCGACCCCTGGTGTGACTGGTGGTAAAACTAAGATGGCGGCGAGAGGGACCGCAGGAGAAGGAAATAAGATATCACAAGGTGGCTTGAGTAAAGCGCAAGGTGACAACATCGGCTCTCTAAAAGAAGAACTTAAGGAGTGGTTTGGCACCCTGAGACAAGATTTGACAAGCTTTAGGGCAGAGGCACAGTCCTGGATTAAGGAGTTGAGCTTGGACATTCACTAGTTGGGACAGCGGGTTGAATCCCTCGAGCGCCAAGTGGAGGACCACGAGGGCTCAATCCAGGAGATAAAAACCTCAAATAAGCAAAACATGAGCGAGGTGAATGACCTCTGGTTGAAATTGGAAGATTTAGAAAATAGAACTAGACGCTCAAACATTCGCTTGCATGGGGTGCCCGAGGAGGAAGGTAACCACAACTACAAGGAAATGATGGAGAAGTTCTGTAGAGCTCTCTTGCAACCCTGAAATACCGACGGACCACGTCTGCCTCATTATAGATAGAGCCCATAGAGCACTTGGTCCACGGAGGGGTGGCAAACCAAGAGACATAGTGGCATGCTTACATGAATTCAATACTAGAGAAGCCATAATGTTGGCAGCGAGAAAACTGGTCAAGCTACAGTGGGAAAATCAGCCAATTGAAGTGCATGCAGACATCTCAACAATTACAATAAAGAGGAGACTGGAGTTCAGACTGATCACAAAGAGGCTGAGTGAGGAAAGGATCCAATTTAAATGGCTCTTTCCCTTCAGACTTCAATTTACAATATTGGGTGTCACGACCATTGCTCGAACAATGGGGAATGCGATTAATGGCATGAAAGCGGCTGGCTGGACAGAGTTACCAGCACTGCCAGAGGAAAACGAAGGTGAACAAAGAAGATTGAACCCAACGGGCGCAGGGTGGCAGAGAGCGACTCAGGGCAATTGGCGCTTGAGGAGACAAAAGTCTAAAGGTTCAAAAAATTCAGGCGAAGAATGAGACTGGGGCAAGCAATTTGCAACTTGGCCTTAAATAATAAAAGCGGACAAAGGGTGTTCCTAGAATGAGTGGAATTGTTTTTGTCTTTAGCAACTGAGGGGGAAGGTATAACTTTGAAAAATGGCAGAGGTGCACACCTCATAGGAATGGTGGGTGAAGGGACTTCAGAATGGAACGAAGGGGAGGGAGGGGAGGGGAGGAGAGAGTGAGGGAGGAGGGGGAAGAGTTAAGGGATATTGGGTTGGGATATATGTGACTATGGAAAAAAGGGATATAAACTTCTATATTAAGTAAAATGGCAAAGGACACCGGGCTTAACTTCTGAATTATGTCCCTGAATTTTAAGGACTTGAACTCACATAGAAAAAGGCAATTATTATTCAAGGAAGCCAGTCGCTTTAAAGGGGATTTTGTCTTAATACAAGAAACCCACTTAACCAAGAGTAGTGAAGGAAGATTAGCTTGCAGGAAATATCAACATCAATGGTTTGCTTCCAATATGCTAGAAAAGAAAAGAGGAGGAGTGGGGATAATGATAGCATCACGGTTCCCTCTCCAGTGCTTGGAGGTAAAGAGAGATGGGGGGGGGGGGCTGAGATTTCTCCTTTTAAAAATAAGGCATTTAGATCAAATATATACAATAATGAATGTATATGGTCCAAACTATGCATAGAGTGACTTTTTGGAAGAATTAAAACCCACAATAATTGACTTTGCAGAAGATCATTTAATAGTCGGAGATTTCAACTTGACAATTAACCCTGAGATAGATTCCTCTCGAGGGGCCCCAGGGGGGAATGCAAAGCAAAGAAGAAAACTAAAAACACTGATGAGAGTCCTGGATCTATTAAACATTTGGAGAGATATACATGGTCGGGAAAGGGACTATACATTCTACTCTAATGTACATGGTTCCTACTCAAGGATAGATATGTTATGAGCCCATAAGGCGATTATGCCGCAGCTAGTGGCGTGTGCAATTGGCAAGAGTAAATGATCAGACCATGCTCCTATTTGGGGAGACTTTCAAGAGCCAGGCACACGAGCTAGAGGTGGGTTGTGGAAGTTGAATGAATCTCTACTAGATGATCCAGAGATGGTACAGCAGCTCCAAGACTCCATTATTGAGTATTTAAAAATTAATGATGATGGGCAGTGTTCACTGGGCTTGGTTTGGGAGTGTTTGAAGGCTGTAACTAGGGGACACCTTATTGCTATAGGGACCCGTATAAAAAGAAATAAAGAGGTAAAAAAAATAAGAATTGCGGGACCTAATTAGGGGTTGGGAGCAAAAGAGGAAACTAGGCGCTCTCAATAAGGCAGACTACAAAAATTTAATGAGAGCTAAGCAACAATGAGACGGAATTGGCCGAGATAAAATATAAGCAGGAAAGGCTTCAACAAAATTATTTTGAATTTGGGGATAAACCCAGTCGATTACTGGTGCACCAACTTAAGAAACTGCATGCTAAAAATCATACACAAAATTAGGGATAGAGAAGGTAAAGAATTAAGGAGATTGAGTGACATCAAAGCTAGATTTGTTGAGTATTACAAAGAACTGTATACTCCTGAATATATTGTACCAGAGGCACATATAACTGAATTATCTTGAGGAGGTAAACCTTCCTAAACTGGTGGTAGATTAAGCTACAGCCTTGTCTAGACCTATTACTTGCCATGAGATCCTTTGGGTCATTAAAGAGTTATCAGCTCACAAGATCCCAGGAACCGAAGGGTTTTCTAACAAATTCTATAAAGTCTTGGCATCTGTGCTGGTAGAACCCCTTACTCGCCTATGTCTATGAGAACTGCCGGGATGACTCTGATACCTAAGGAAGGTAAAGATCCAAGTCAGTGTGGGTCCTTTAGGCCGATTTCACTCTTGGGGTCGGATCTAAAAATTTTCACTAGGGTGCTTGCAAATAGATTACTACCGCACATGCCATGACTTATTCATCCGAATCAATCCGGGTTTCACCCAGGGAGGCAAGCCTCTGATAACATCTACAAAAGCTGGAAGACTGGTCTAATGATTGGCAACTACGATTTAATGCGAAAAAGTGCAGTGTCATGCACTTGGGTAGCAGAAATCCAAGGGAAATGTATGCGATAGGGTATGCGATAGGGGGCGAGAGGTTGGTATGCACGGTTCAGGAGAAAGACCTTGGTGTGATGATCTCTGATGATCTCAAGGTGGCAAAACAGTGCGACAAGGCAGTGGCAAAAGCCAGGAGGATGTTGGGCTGCATACAAAGAGGATTACCAGCAGAAAGGAAGAGGTACTTATGCCACTGTATAAGTCACTGGTGAGGCCTCACTTGGAATACAAAAAACTGCCAGCATGGTTTAAAGGTGAGGTCAGAGAGGCTGTTGTTGCCAAAAAAGCATCTTTCAGGAAATGGAAAAAAGAGCCAAACGACAAAACCTGGAAACAGCACAAGCACTGGCAAGTCAAATGCAAGACATTGATAAGGCAGGCAAAGAGAGAATTTGAGAAGAAGCTTGCTGCGGAAGCAAAAACGCGAAATAAAGACCTTTTCAAGTACATTCGTAGCAAAAAACCTGTGAGAGAGAGTCAGTTGGTCCATTAGATGATAAAGGGGTTAAAGGAGCACTAAGAGGCGACAAGGCGATAGCGGAGAGACTGAATGAATTCTTTGCTTCGGTCTTTACTGAGGAAGATGTAGGGATGTTACCCATGACTGAAGTGGTATTTAAA
The DNA here is from genome assembly GCA_033557465.1 of Ichthyophis bannanicus. Taxonomy (NCBI): domain Eukaryota; kingdom Metazoa; phylum Chordata; class Amphibia; order Gymnophiona; family Ichthyophiidae; genus Ichthyophis; species Ichthyophis bannanicus. The sequence goes on from CM066041.1 coordinate 8,690,300, forward strand.
GGTGCGGAAGAATTGAAGGAAATATCGATACATCGGGAAGATGTCTTACAACTATTAGATAAACTGAAGAGTAGCAAATCACCTGGGCCAGATGGTATACATCCAAGGGTGTTGAAAGAACTGAAATATGAGATTGCAGACCTGCTATCAGTAATCTGTGAACTATCATTAAAATCATCTCTAATACCTGAAGATTGGAGGATCGCCAATGTAACACCAATTTTTAAAAAGGGTTCCAGGGGTGATCCGGGAAACTACAGACCGGTGAGCCTGACGTCAGTACCAGGAAAAATGGTAGAAACCATCATAAAGAATAAAATTACTCAGCATGTAGATAGTCACAACCTAATGGGAGACAGCCAACATGGCTTTAGACAAGGAAGATCTTGTCTTACTAATCTGTTATTTTTTTGAAGGAGTGAATAATCAGGTGGACAAAGGTGAGTCGGTTGATATTGTGTATCTGGACTTTCAGAAAGCCTTTGACAAGGTCCCTCATCAGAGACTTTTGGCAAAACTAAAGAGTCATGGGATAGGAGGCAGTGTACTATTGTGTATCAGGAACTGGTTAAAAGATAGAAAGCAGAGGGTAGGGCTAAATGGCCAATTTTCCCAATGGAGAAAGGTGAATAGTGGTGTACCCCAGGGATCTGTGCTGGGTCCGCTGCTTTTTGACATATTCATAAATGACCTGGAAAGTGGAATAACGAGTGAGGTTATCAAATTTGCAGATGACACAAAACTATTTAAAGTTGTTAAAACCCAAGAGGATTGTGAAAAATTGCAAGAGGATCTTGATAAATTGGAAGACTGGGCATCAAAATGGCAGATGAAATTTAATGTGGACAAGTGCAAGGTTATGCACCTAGGGAAGAACAACCCAAACTATGGTTACACGATGCAAGGTTCCACATTAGGAACCATCACCCAGGAAAAAGATTTAGGCGTCATTGTGGATACCATGTTAAAACCCTCGGCCCAGTGTGCAGCGGCGGCCAAGAGAGCAAATAGAATGCTAGGTATGATAAGGAAAGGAATGGAATATAAAACAAAAGATATTATAATGCCTCTATATCGTTCCATGGTGAGACCGCACCTTGAATATTGTGTGCAATTCTGGTCGCCGTATCTTAAAAAGGATATAGCGATTTTGGAAAAGGTTCAGAGAAGAGCCACCAAAATGGTAGAGGGGATGGAAGGATACTCCTATGAGGAAAGGCTAAAAAGGTTAGGGCTCTTTAACCTGGAAAAGAGACGGCTGAGGGGAGATATGATAGAAGTCTATAAATTAATGAACGGAGTGGAATGGGTAAACGTAGATCGATTGTTTACGTTATCAGAATATAGAAAGACTAGGGGACATGCAATGAAGCTACAGGGTAAACTATTTAAGACTAATAAAAGAAAATATTTTTTCACTCAACGTGTAATCAAACTCTGGAATTTGTTACAGGAGGGTGTAGTAAAAGCTGTTAGTGTAGCTGGGTTTTTAAAAAAGGTTTGGACAAGTTCCTGGAGGAAAGGTCCATAAACCATTATTAAGAAGTGACCGAAGATATCAATGCTTGACCCAGTACAAGCATTGTGGAACTTGTGTCTCTTGAGGAAACTGCTAGGTACATATGACCTAGATTGGCCACTGTTGGAAACAGAATACTGGGCTTGATGGACCTTGGTCTGACCCAGTATGGCATATCTTATGTTCAGTTTTGGAAACCGTATCTTGCAAAAGATGTAAAAAGACTGGAAACGGTTCAGAGGAAAGCGACCAAAATGATTTGGAGCTTGCATCAGAAGCCTTATGAGAAGAGACTTGAAGACCTAAATATGTACACTTTGGAGGAGAGGAGGGAAAGGGGAGATATGATTCAGACTTTTAAATACTTAAAGAGAAATGATGAACAAACAAACCTCTTCCAAAGACGGGGAAGCTGTAAAACTAGAGGGCATAACATGAAGCTGCAAGGTGGTAAATTGAAAGGCAATGTCAGGAAATATTTTTTCACTGAAAGGGTGGTGGATGCTTGGAATGCCCTCCCGATAGAAGTGGTGGGGGCAAACACAGTGATGGAATTCAAGAAGGCATGGGACAAACACAGTGGTTCCCTTTACAGCAATAGGATAAAAACAAGATAAACGGTACCATCTAACTTCTGAACCATATAACATCTCAACAAATAGGGGTGTCGTACATGGAGTGGTGGGTTTACCCCTAAACAAAGACATGGGGAGGGGTGGCCTGCACAGAGCGATAGGTGCACCTACTCTTGCCATCTTGCTGGGCAGACTAGATGGACCATGCTGGTCTTATCTGCCTTCATTTACTATGTTACTATGTAACATTAGAAGAGTTTTGAATATATTGTGGAAAGGGAATTCCAAAAATGAAGAACTACTGCTCCTAACGATAGATGCCGAAAAGGCATTTGATAGGGTATTTTGGCTCTTTTTGTTACAAACCCCGACAATGGTGGGCATTGCGCGCAAGTATTTTGAGTGGATAAGAGCTCTCTACAATAGCCCGCTAGCTATACTTTGCATAAATGGAGAGTATACTGATGTCCTTCAATTAGCCAGAAGAATACGCCAAGGATGCCCACTGTTCCTCTTATTATTTGTGCTGTCTATGGAACCCCTGGTGCAGAAAGTTCGGGAAGTCAATGAGATTAAGTGGTTAAAATGGGAGTAGGGGGAGAGTAAAATCTCCTTATTTGCAGATGATTTGCTATTTATAGTCACATCCCCCAAGCAGTCACTGAAAGCGCAGGTGGGGGAACTGGATAGGTTCGGGTCACTTTCTGGCTTTAAATGAATGCAGCCAAAATCAGAGATTTTAAATATCTCTGTTCAAGAGAAGAATTGTGAAGATCTAAAAAAGCTGTTCCCTTTCAAATGGGCAAGACAAAGTCTTCGCTACTTGGGAGTTTGTATTACAACTGTGTTTGAGAACACATTTGGGGTCAACTATCTAGCATTGGAGAATAGAATTAAGAAAGACCTGGAAGTATGGGAAATGGTCCATATTTGGAGCGGTGGAATCGCTTCAGTTAAAATGATAGTCTTTTTGTTTATTTAAAACTTTATATACCGCCCTTACAGAAAAGTACCTAGGCGGTTTACAATCAATAATAAAAGTCATGAGTTTAAAAAAGATGCTGCAGAAAAAGGAAAAGGAACGCCAATAAAATCTCTAAAGAAAAGGAAAGAAGTAGAGACAGTGGACAGGGGGATGGGAAAGAAAGGAACAATAGCAAACAAACATAGTGGGTAGAAACCAGCAATGGGAAGGGAGGGTAAGGAGGAAACAGGGGGGAGGTTATTTTATCTTATTAACTTGGGGGAGGAGAGGGGAGGGGGAGGGAGGTCGAAAGCTGCGCAAAAGAGGTGAGTTTTCAGTTGTGTTTTGAAAGATTTAAAAGAGGGATCCAGTCGAAGGGTGGAGGGGAGCGAATTCCAGAGTCTTGGGCCAAGAAAGAAAAAAGCTGAGGACTGAGTGGATTCTAGGTGAGCCTGGGATGGGGAGGGGAGAAACATGCGGTTTATGTGGATGGAACAGAGGGAACGGTGGGGGGTGTGGAGGCGGATCTGATCGGCAAGATAAAGGGGAATACCAGTGTGGACAGCTCTGTGTACAAATATGAGGATTTTAAACTGTATTCGATAAGTGATGGGGAGCCAGTTTTGATGCAGAAGGAGGGATGTGACATGGTCGAAACGGAATGCATGAGTGAGGATGCGGACGGCAGTGTTTTGAACGCGTTGGAGGCGGGAAAGCTGAGCTTGGGGGAGACCGGCCAGGGAGACATTACAGTAATCGAGACGTGAGATAACCAGAGAAAGAAGAAGTGTAATCATAGAGGAAGAAGAGAGGAAAGGGCGAACAGAACTGAGTTGTTTTAGAGCGAAAAAAGAGCATTGAACAACAGAGGAAATGTGACCTTTAAAGGAAAGAGCAGAATCAAGAGTGGCACCCAGATATCTGAGGGAGGAGACCATAGGGATAGGTGTAGAAGAAAGCAAAGGTATAAGGGGAGGAGGGGAATAACCAAAAGTGAACCAAATTGCTGATGATTTGGTGAGATTGATGTGGAGAAAATTAGAAAAGATCCAGGAGGCAACGGAGGAAAAACAATCATTAAGAGGGGTGATGTCTGGAGCGGAGGAATCGGTATGATGAAGAAGAAAAATATCGTCGGCATAGTAATAGCAGAGACACCGTGTTGTTGGATTAAAAGAGTGAGAGGAGCCAGAAAGACGTTGAAAAGAAGGGGGGCAAGGACAGAGCCTTGGGGGACACCACAGGGGAGGGGAGTGGAAAGAGAGGAAGTAGAACCGGATAAGACTGAAAAAGAACGGCAGGAAAGAAAAGAGCGAAACCATTGCAAGACCAGACCGGAGAGGCCGGCATCCTGAAGATGATCCAGGAGAGTGTGATGGTCCACCAAGTCGAAAGCAGCAGAGAGATCCAGTGAAACAACAAGAGAAAAGGAACCACGATCGTGAGCAGCATGTAATTCATTAAGGAGAACAGATTCCGTGCTGTGACCAGGGCGAAAACCAGATTGACGAGGGTGAAGGATAAGAGAAGCTTCAAGGTTAGATGAGAGCTGAGAAAAGACCAATTTTTCTAAGAGTTTAGAAAGAAAAGGAAGGTTAGAGATAGGGCGCCAGTTTGAGGGGGAAGAGGGATCCAGTGAAGCTTTCTTTAGGATGGGGAGAACCAGGGCGTGTTTCCAAGAAGAAGGAAAGATACCAGCGGCCAGACTTGAATTAAAAATAGAAAGGATAAAAGGAGAGAGTGCAAGGGACGATTTCAATAACCACTGGGAGGGAATGGGATCAGTGGGGCAAGTGGTTTTATGAGAGGAAGCGAAGACTTTGGAGAGTGTTGAAGTAGTAATTGGTTCAAAAGTGGACCAATGGTGAGAGAGGGAAGGAAGAGCAGAGGAGGAGGAAGGAGAGGGAGAGGGGGAAAGGGGCAGTGAAACCAGGGGGGAAAACTTGGAGAAAGGGGGGGAGGACAGGAGGGAAAGGAAAGGCGAAAAGAGAGGACTTTAGAGGAGAAATGCGATGCTAAAGTGGTAGGGTCGGTTAAATTTTTGTGCGCCACATAACGACACTCGGAGTTATATACTTTAAAATTTGACTACACGTCAGAATACAGTATGTACACCACATTGATTTTAATCAAATTAAATGAAAATAGACGATTACTAAATGAAGCGGGAAATTTCTAGTAATTACAATCATAACTTTTAAATTTTAAGACATCTGTGTTGTTTTCTATCAGAATCAGAGCTGTAATTTTTGTGCGCTCTGTTGTAAAGTATGTGCGCTCGCTCGGCGAGGTGTGTGCATGCGCACAGCTTAGAGGGAACAGTGGTCGGGAGAGGGAGAAGGGGAAGATGAAGCAGAGGAAGAATGTTGGGCTGAGAGGGAGCGAAGAACGGAATACAATGCACGAGAAGAGTTAGCAGAAGAGGAAATAAGTTTAGAATAATAATCCTGTTTAGCAGAGTGGAGAAGGGAACGGTAGTGGTGATGACAATGGCAAAAGTGAGACAGGTTGGAGGGACTGGGATGTTTTCGCCAAAGATGTTCGGCCCGGCAAAGGTACCTATGAAGAAGAGTTAGCAAAAGAGGAAATAAGTTTAGAATAATAATCCTGTTTAGCAGAGTGGAGAAGGGAACGGTAGTGGTGATGACAATGGCAAAAGTGAGACAGGTTGGAGGGACTGGGATGTTTTCGCCAAAGATGTTTGGCCCGGCAAAGGTACCTACGAAGGTCCTCCCTAGATTACTGTTCTTTTTTAGCACCCTCCCAATTCAAGTATCAAGGGAGTACCTGAGTAAACTACAAAGGATAATATGGAGATTTACCTGGAGAGGCAGGAGAGCTAAAGTGGCCAAGCACATCTTAATGAGAAGCAGGGAAAATGGTGGTATGGTCCTTCCTGACCTATCTAGGTACTATATGGCAGCAAAATTAAGGGAAGTCTTTGAGTGGAGTCTGCATGGAAACCAAGAATGGGTGCAGATGGAGAAGGAGACATTGGGGATTCCATCTCTGGGGGAAACAATTGATATCTAAATGCCATAACCCCTTTGTGAAATTAACTTTTCAAATTTGGTTCAAATGGAGAGATAAATGGTTGGGGAAGAATGTAAATCTAGATGGATCACCTTTAGGGGTAATTCAGAGTTTCCATTGGGTGGGGAGGGGACATTGTTGAGAAATGGGCCCAGAATAAGTTATGGAATATAGGGCAGTTTTTAGAAGGGAAAAAATTTTGATAATTTGAGGAACTCAGAGGAGAGTTTGCACTAAAAAAAAATCTGACCACTATCATTATGTACAAGTCATCCACTATATTCAGAACAAAGTCCTATCAGGGCTAAGAGAAGAACTTTCACCGGTTGAGGAACTTTATCTATGTGATAGCCTTAAGGGGATGATAGCTCAATTATATAAACTTATGGACAGGGGCGACCCAAGGGGGGTGCGGGACCATGTGCGGAGACTCGGTGCGGGGCCTCATTTACATAAGGGACCTTATTTGCATAAATATTTGCATAATGTTACCATACACTAACTTTTAGTAAACATGCCTCTTAATGAGTGTATGGATAAAGACAGACTAAAAGATTTCTACATTACTATAATCCAGTGCCAACCGCCAAGCAGATTAGGAACCACTACAAACACTGCCCATTTAGAACCCATAGCAAACCCGCCGTATCCTAACAGCACTACCAGGACTCACAAAGCACCATACCCTACCTATCAAAAGGAAACACTGCAAATATTAAACCAATACATTTCAGAGAATAACAATACATGACCTACCGGGGAAAGAGAACAAGTAGCAATGTCAAATAGAAATTACATAAACAGAATACCTCAGCACAGTTACACATGCAGAACATAGACCATCACCAAACAAGGAATCACAATTTAGAAACAGGAAGACAATAATTAAACTGGGAACCCCAAAAGCCAAACTTGGAATGTACAACAACACTGTAGAAATAAAACTATAAATTAATTTCCTCTTGTACTAAACAAAGCGCAGACGTTAATGATGCACATTTCCCAGAGCTGACATATTCCAGTTAATAAATTCAAAATAAAGAGATATTTTTCTACCTTTTGTGCATTTTTTTCAGTTGCAATTGCTCCAGCCACTTTCTTCTGGTTTCTTCGTGTCTTCTGCTAACTCTCCATCGTTTGCTGTCCTTTTGTCCTTTCTTCTCTCTTCTAGTTTTTTTCCATTCTCTCTCTACATCTGCTTTAACATACAAATCTTTCTCCTTTTGCTCGTTCCTTATTCCTATTTCATCCACTCAAATTTTACCCTTCCATCCTCAATCCCCACTTACTCTCCCAATATCCAGCCAATTGTAGATTTGTCTTCCCTCCCACACAAAATATTTTTTCCTTCTCCATTTTACTCTCCCAGCTCCATCCCATTCTAATCCTCCCCCAACATCAGCTCCCTTCTAGTTCCAGTCCCACCCAGCATCGGCTCCCTTCTAGTCCCCGCATCAGCCCATTTCCAGTCCTAGCCCCCCATAAGCCCATTTCCAATCCTATCCTAGCCCCACCATCAGCCCATTTCCAGTCCTAGCTCCCCCATCAATTTCTAGTCCTATCCGAGTCCCTTCATCAGCTCATTTCCAATCCCAGCCCCCCATCAGCCCATTTCTAGTCCTTTCCTAGCCCCACCATCAGCCCATGTCAAATCCTAGCTCCCCTCCACTCAGCCCATTTCCAATCCAAGCCCCCATGAGCCTACTTCCAGTTCTAGCCCCTCCATGAGTCAATTTCAATCCAAGCCCCCACCACAGCCCATTTCCAATCTTAGCACCCCCCAACAGCCCATTCCCAGTCCTATCCTAGCCCCTCCATCAGCCCATTTCCAGTCCTAGCTCCCTCCCCTCACAGCCCATTTCCATTCCAAGCCCCTTCCCCATCAGCTATTTGCAGTTCAAGCCCCCCTTCCACTCAGCCCATTTCCATTCCAAGCCCACGTCCCCATCAGCTATTTGCAGTTCAAGCCCTCCTTCCACTCAGCCCATTTCCAGTCCTAGCAACCCCCCCAGCCCATTACCAGTCCTAAGCCCCCCCATAATCCATTACCCCCATCAGCCCACTTCCAGGCCTAACCCCCCCATCAACCCATTTCCAGTCTTAGCACCCCTGTATCCCATTACCAGGCCTAACCCCCCCATCAGCCCATTTCCAGTCCTAGGCCCCCCCATAGCCCATTACCAGTCCTAACCCTCCCCCATCAGCCCATTTCCAGTCTTAGCCCCCCCATCAGCCCATTTCCAGTCCTAGCCCCCCATCAGCCCATTTCCAGTCCTAGGCCCCCCCATAGCCCATTACTAGTCCTAACCCTCCCCCATCAGCCCATTTCCAGTCTTAGCCCCCCATCAGCCCATTTCCAGTCTTAGCCCCCCCATAGCCCATTACTAGTCCTAACCCCTCCATCAGCCCATTTCCAGTCCTAGCCCCCCCATAACCCCTTCTTCTTCTTGCAAGCTATGGACTCCTTACAATATACCCAATTAATAAACGCTCCCACGCACAAATACGGATCCATGCCAGATCTCATCTTTGCCCCCAACCACATCATAAATAATTGCAACTTCTCATCACCCATAATTACCCCAGTTCCATGGTCAGATCACCATAGAATTAAAATAGAATTCAAAAGCACGTTTGACAAGCTCGATAAAATAAAAGCTACTACGTTTACCCCAAGAAGGTTCAAAGCCTTCAATAGAGATCAATTCTTACTAGACACAATACCTCACCTTAACTCAGCTGAACTTGATTTGAACAAACAAGTAAACAATTGGTATGACACCATTAGCACTGCAGCCAAGGCTATAACAGACTCAAAAAAGATCAAAAGGAAACATCACGCACCATGGTATTCAAATAACATACGCGATGCTAAGAGAGAATTAAGGAAGTTAGAACGCCAATGGAGACGATCCAAATCTACCACCTCTCAGGATTTATATTTAATTCAGCAAAAGAATTATAATGATCTCATCAACAAATCAAAAAAAGAATACCACACAAACACTATCCAGAAAGCTTATAACAAACCTAGAGAACTTTTTGAGATAGTAAAATACCTAGTTAATGAACCTTGTTCTGATAAAGACATCCTGATCAATCCTGAAGTGTTTGCGGATTATCTTCGAGAAAAAATAGGCCAGACTCCACCTTTAAAACAATCTGAAAAAAACAATCTTATTTTACCAAGTACAATTTGGAACAAGTTTCATATTCCCTCAACTAAGCAGCTTTCAGACATCATTGCTGCACTTAACACAAGTACCGCACCCACAGATCCTTGCCCAGTACCTTGGGTCAAAGCTACTAAGTCAAACTTCATTAATTTTATACACCACCTTGTAACCAACTTCCTAAATCAAGGAATCATGCCAGAACAGCTGAAATTAGCCACAATAAGGCCTATCCTTAAGAAAACCAACCTTGAAAAAAACAATCCAGCTGCATATAGACCAATTTCCAGCTTACCACTCCTGGCAAAAATTATCGAGAAGATAGTACAACTACAGCTCCAAGACCATATTGATGAGCATGCGCCACTTGACATACATCAGCATGGCTTCCGCCCGAACCATGGAGTTGAGACGCTGCTACTTTATTTATTTAATGATATCACTCAAACCATAGACAACTATAATAGAGGAACCTTAATGATTTTCTTAGATATTTCAGCGGCCTTTGATTCAGTGGACCATTCAATACTATTAGCCAGACTAAAGAACATCGGTCTAACTGGCACCGTCCTAAACTGGTTTGAGTCCTACCTAATTGGTAGACAGTTCCAAGTTAAAGTCGGTCTAAACACTTCACATCATACAGTTATCAAACAAGGCGTACCACAGGGATCTGCACTCTCATCACTTCTTTTTAACCTCTTTATCCAACCAATATGTCACATAATATCAACTCATCATATAGACTACACAATTTATGCAGATGATATTATGATCTACACTCCGATTGATATCAACTGCCCAAACTACAACAAGATTTCAAACTGCATTACCAGCATTTCCATTTGGCTGTCAAATAACAACCTTGCAATAAACTTGAAGAAGACTGAAGCACTTATTGTCACTAGAAACACCAACTTTAATCCCCCACCATACATCACATGCAACAGTACTGAGATTCCAATTAAGGATGAGGTAAGATACCTCGGGGTAACCCTCGATAAGAAGCTAGACCTACGATCTCACATAAAGAAAACTGTTAAAAGCGCTTATTACCGAATGAAAATAATTAGACGCCTCAAGCCTCTTATCTCTTATGAACACTTTCGTACAGTCTGCCAGGCACTTATTACCCCCATTCTGGATTTTTGCAACCCTATCTACAATGGGCTGTCAAAACATGCTCTCAAACCTCTTCAAATGGCACAGAATACAGCAGCCAGAATAATTAACGGTTCCACAAATCATGACCACATTACCCCCATCCTTAAAGATCTCCACTGGCTCCCGATAACCCTTCGCATAAAGTATAAGTTAATCATAAACATCTTCAAAATGAAGCACAACAGTTCTGCAACCAGCCTCCATGCCCTCTTATCCCGTGATACCAGCAACAGACCTAGAAGATTATCCACCTCAAACACCCTCAATACCCCAAGAAACTTCGCTAAATCACACAAATGTACATCACAACGAGCAATTTCTTTGGCTGCCCCTTTGATTTGGAACTCTCTCCCTCCTGATTTACGTGCAATTGATGTTTTAAGTGACTTTCGTAAGCAATTAAAAACTTTACTTTTCATTGAGCACTATGGATCAACAAATGACTAAGATATCATCTATTGTATATACTTTATAAATAATCCACTATATTGTTAACCCTTGTTATTTTTCCTACATTACCATATGTTGTCATGTCTATACTGTTTATGTTTCCCTTGTTTATACCTTGTATTTTTTGTGACCGCTTTGATTGAAGGAAAAGGCGGTATAAAAAACTTGTTAACTAAATAAATAAATAAATAAATAACCCATTACTAGTCCTAACCCCCCCATCAGCCCACTTCCAGTCTTAGCCCCTCCCATAGCCCATTACTAGTCCTAACCCCCCCATCAGCCCACTTCCAGTCTTAGCCCCCCCATAACCCATTACTAGTCCTAACCCCCCCATCAGCCCATTTCCAGTCCTAGCCCCCCCATAACCCATTACTAGTCCTAACCCCCCCATCAGCCCATTTCCAGTCCTAGCCCCCCCATAACCCATTACTAGTCCTAACCCCCCCATCAGCCCACTTCCAGTCTTAGCCCCCCCATAGCCCATTACTAGTCCTAACCCCCCCATCAGCCCACTTCCAGTCTTAGCCTCCCCCATAGCCCATTACCAGTCCTAACCCCCCCAAAGCCTATTACCAGTCCTAATCCACCTCCACCATCAGCCCAAGTAGATTAAAAAAAAAACGGCTGCTGCTGCTGCTGCCACCGAGGCAACGGCAGAATCAAGCGTCCCGCCGCAGGGCCCCCCTGCCCGTCAGAGCCTCCCTGCAGCATCAGCTCCCGAGTCCCAAAGTGCGGGCTTTCAGAGCCACGAGAGTTTCCCTTTCTCGTGGCTCTGTTAATCCCACCGGGGCTGATGGGAAATCCCATCAGCCCCGGCGGGATTAACAGAGCCGCGAGAGGTCAGAGAAGCTCTCCCTTGCGGCTCTGAAAGCCCGTGCTTTGGGACTCGGGAGCTGATGCTGCAGGGAGGCTCTGCCAAGCAGGGGGGGCCCCAAGGCCGGACGCTTGATTCTGCTGCTGCCACGGCGGCGGCAGCAGCAGCCGTTTTTTTTTTTAATCTACTTGGGCTGATGTAGAATGTTTTTTGCACAGGGCCCCCTGAAACGCGGGGCCCTGTGCAAAAAACATTCTTGCTCAAAGGACGGGCCGGCCCTGCTTACGGAAGGGAGAAATGAGAGAAAGAACCTTTTCAAAAAAAATGGGAAGCAGATCTCAAGGTGGCCTGGGATGAGTGAACATAGGATTATATTTTCCTTCATAGATATAAAGGATTATTAGCCACTAAACGTATGGAGCATAACTATAAGATTATGTATAGGTGGTATATTATACTGGACCAGCTGCAAAAAATCTATGGGAAAACAGATCGGATATGTTGGCAGAATTGTGAGGATTGGGGGACTCTTTTGTATGTCTGGTGGGCTTGTTGAAAGGTGCAGCTGTAATGAAGTGAAGTATCTAAGTGTATGAGCAAGATTTTAGGAAATGAAGTAACACCTAACCCTGGAACTGCTCTCATAGGCCTGTTATATAAAGTAATATAAAAGGAGGACAGTATGTTTATCACCAATGGGTGCTTAGCTGCCTGCCTAGTAATCGCCAGAAAGTGGAGACAGGAAGAACCACCAGGAATTGGAGAGTGGGGTAAAGCCTGAGACCAAATATTCCTAATGAATAAGCTCACAGCGTGGCTCGTTTTGAGGCTTCATGGGCTGGGTATTTAGCGTGGATAGCTAAGAATGGTGATATTGGAGAGGAGGAGGATAATATCAAAAGCTTAGAGGTGTATTGATGACAAGTCAAACAATAGGAACTCATGGTCTGGAAGAATAATGTTGTGGATAAGGGATGATGGGGGAGAGGGGAGGAGATAAAATATTTAAAACTACAAGTGGTAGAAGGGTGGTTCAGTTGATGAGAAAAGGTTTGTATATCTCTGTATTGGCATAATAGCCTTGGAGCAAATGTTAAAGTTGTTGTTTGTAAGATTGTGTTATGGACTTGGCAATAAAAAGTTTGAAAAAAAAAATGCCAGATCTATAAGAAATAAAATCCCAGTTATCATAGATTTGGTCAAAGACCGCACCTTGAATATTGTGTGCGATTCTGGTTGCCATATCTTAAAAAGGATATAGTGTTATTAGAAAAGGTAGAGAGAAGAGCCACCAAAATGGTAAAAGGGAATGGAAGGATACTCCTATTAAGAGAGGCTAAAAAGGTTAGGGCTCTTCAACCTGGAAAAGAGACGGCTGAGGAGAGATATGATAGGGGTCTATAAATTAATGAGTGGAATGGGTAAACGTAGATCGATTGTTTACGTCATCAGAATATAAAAAGACTAGGAGACATGCAATGAAGCTACAGGGTAACCTATTTAAGACTAATAAGAGAAAATATTTTTTCATTCAACGTGTAATCAAACTCTGGAATTTGTTACCGGATGTAGTAAAAGCTGTTAGTGTAGCTGGGTTTAAAAAAGGTTTGGACAAGTTCCTGGAGGAAAGTTCCATAAACCATTATTAAAAGGGACCCAGGATATCAGTGCTTGACCCAATACAAGCATTGAGGAACCTGTGTCTTTTAGGGAGGCTGCTAGGTACTTATGACCTAGAACAGGATACTGGGCTTGATGGACCTTGGTCTGACCCAATATGGCATATCTTATGTTCTTACGTTCTTATAGACCTGACATACTCTGTATCACGGAGACTTGGCTTTCCACCATAGATAATGTACTATTGAACCAACTAAACATAAATGGCTTTAACCTCTTCAACTGCCCCAGAGACTTCAAGAGAGGAGGCGGCATCCTTATATTAAGTAAAACAGAATGCAGAGTCGCCCCACCTCCTGCAACAATCTAGATGGGATGGATATGCTTAAAATTGAAAATAATTACATGGCGCTATGACTCATCTACAGACCCCCCTCACCTAATCATAACCTAACCTCAATCCTTGAATCCACCTGCTTATCCTCCCTAAAGAAACCCCAGATCATATTTGGCAACCTTAGAAACATAGAAACATGACGACAGAAAAAGACCTCATGGCCTATCTAGTCTATCCTTCCATATCAACCACTACAACATTCCCCTTTTTCCTTTAGAGATCCTCTGTGTTTGCCTCATGCTTCTTTGAATTCAGATACTGTCCTCATAAGAACATAAGATATGCCATACTGGGTCAGACCAAGGTCCTTCAAGCCCAGTATCCTGTTTCCAACAGTGGCCAATCTAGGACCTACGTACCTAGCAGTTTCCCCAAGAGACACATGTTCCACACTGCTTGTATTGGATCAAGCAGTGATATCCCGGGTCCCTTTTTAATAATGATTTATGGACCTTTCCTCCAGGAACTTGTCCAAACCTTTTTTAAACCCAGCTACACTAACAGCTTTTACTACATCCTCTGGTAACAAATTCCAGAGTTTGATTACACGTTTAGTGAAAAAATATTTTCTCTTATTTATCTTGAATAGTTTACCCTGTAGCTTCATCGCATGTCCCCTAGTCTTTCTATATTCTGATGACGTAAACAATCGATCTACATTTACCCATTCCACTCCGTTCATGAATTTATAGATTTCTATCATATCTCCCCTCAGCCGTCTCTTTTCCACCTCCACTGGAAGACTATTCCACGGATCCACCACTCTTTCTGTAAAGAAATATTTCTGCATATCACTCCTGAATCTATCCCCTTTCACCCTCATCCCATGCCCCCTTGTAGTAGAGCTTGCCTACAATCAAAAGAGGCTCTCCTCCTGTGCATTTATGCCACGGAGGTATTTAAATGTCTCAATCATATCACCTCTATCCCGCCTTTCTTCTAAGGTGTATATATTAAGACCTTAACCTACCCTCTCTCCACATAACTCATTCCACCACTTTCCTTGATTCAATGGCCGACATGAGCGTCCAGCAAATTATAAACTGCCCCACACACACAAAAGGAAATGTCCTTGATCTGGTATTCCTCCCCATTTCAGTTACAAAACATCCACACTATACCCTCCCCCCTTATACATCACAAGTCCCATGATCCGACCACTACTTAGTATTTTTCAACATTCCTATACACCCACACATAGCTCTTGCACTAGTAACTTCACCCCAACCCAGACGATTTAATCACTTCATCAAAGACACCTTCTTGGAAGACGTCTTACCTCAACTAGTAATGCACTCATCAGACCCCAACATCTCACTAAGTATCTGGAACACCACAATACAAAAAGCTGCAACACTCACAAACGCACACCCAAGACCCAAACAAAAATGACCTGAAAGATTGTATTCTCATGAACTAGCTAATTAAAAAAACTAAGAAAACTGGAACATAAATGGAGAGCCACTAAAACTCTAGAAAATAGACAGCACTATCTCACTTCTCTTAATACATATAAAGATGCAATCAATAAAGCTAAGAAAGACCACCATACTAAGATCCTTAATCGAGCCATCATCTATCCGAGAGAATTCTTTGAAATTATCAAATCATTAACCAAAACCTTCCCAAACAAACCTGACAAAAACAACATCAAACCCCAAGTTCTAGCAAACGTCTATGCAGACAAACTAAAAAGAAAGAATCCCACCCTCACCATCCTCACTCTCAACCCTCCTATAAATCCCAATTCATGGCACACTTTCCACCTAAAAGACCAGAAACATTTACTAAACACTATAACCAAGATTAACACTACAACTCCCCACTAGACCCCTGTCCTGTCACCTGGATTAAGGCAACAAAAACAGAATTAGCACCCTACCTCCTCCATATAGTAAATCAATCCCTCCTCCAAGGAATCATGCCAAAAGATCTTAAACTCTCTACTATTCATCCTAAAGAATAAAACCCTCAACAGAGATCATCCAAGCTCATATAGGCCCACAGCTAGCATTCCATTTGTATACAAAGTCATCGAGAAGGTTATCCAATTGCAACTCCAAGATTTCATTGATACAAACGCTCCCCTTGATGTCCACCAGTATGGATTCCGCCCATTCCATGGTGTCGAAACATTATTAATAGCGCTATTCGACACCCTCATCTGTGGAATGGATGATGCAAAATAGGCATTCATACTGGTCTTTTTAGACATAGCCTCTGCATTTGACAATATCCTACTCTCAAGACTAGCTCAAGTTGGAATAGGAGACACAGTTCTTCGATGGTTGAATTCAAACATCTCTGACTTGTTGCTACAAGTACAAGTAGGTCAAGATACATCTGTTACCTTCCCTCAGGAACAAGGAATACCCCATGGTTCTGCCCTATCAGCCCTATTATTCAACCTATACCTTCAACCAATCACCAACATTTTTAGAAAATTCAACATAGGATATTTCATTATACTTTCCCATTAATATAACAAACCCCTCGTAACACAACATGGCAGACTGCATCAGTGAAGCAGAATCCTGGCTAAACTCCAACAACTTTGGCATTAACTTCAAGAAAACTTGAGTTTTATACATTTCAAGAAATCAAAACCTTACCCCTCCCTCCCCATTCTTTCACCATTCACAACACCATGCGCCCAGTAAAACAAGAGGAAAAATATCTGTGACTAATACTTGATAAATTCCTCAATATGCTGTCACACATAAAGCAAACAACTAGAACTATTTTTTTCAAACTAAAAATCATTCAACACCTGAGACCTCTCCTGGACACCCATGACTTTAGATCCATAGTTCAAGCCCTTATCACCCTCACTTTGACTACTATAACAGCCTGTTATAGGGCACAACCAAAACAAATCTGAGTATTCTCAAGAGGGCACAGAATGTCACAGCCAGAATTATCTGCAAGGCCCGATTAACAAATCACATCACATCCATGAGATCTATTTGCATCCACTGCCTTCCATTGTATGGAAATAGGTCCATGAATATTCATTAGGGACATCATGAAAACCAGGCTGGATTGTGATGCACGAGAGCCAGAATTAAGAACATAAGATATGGCATACTGGGTCAGACCAAGGTCTATCAAGCCCAGTATCCTGTTTCCAACAGTGGCCAATCTAGGTCATATGTACCTAGCAGTTTCCTCAAGAGACACAAGTTCCACAATGCTTGTACTGGGTCAAGCATTGATATCTTCGGTCACTTCTTAATAATGGTTTATGGACCTTTCCTCCAGGAACTTGTCCAAACCTTTTTTAAACCCAGCTACACTAACAGCCTTTACTACATCCTCCGGTAACAAATTCCAGAGTTTGATTACACGTTGAGTGAAAAAATATTTTCTTTTATTAGTCTTAAATAGTTTACCCTGTAGCTTCATTGCATGTCCCCTAGTCTTTCTGTATTCTGATAAAGTAAACAATCGATCTACGTTTATCTGTTCCGCTCCGTTCATTAATTTATAGACTTCTATCATATCTCCCCTCAGCTGTCTCTTTTACAGGTTAAAGAACCCTAACCTTTTTAGCCTTTCTTCATAGGAGTATCCTTCCATCCCCTTTACCATTTTGGTGGCTCGTCTCTGAACCTTTTCTAATAACGCTATATCCTTTTTAAGATACAGCGACCAGAATTGCACACAATATTCAAGGTGCGGACTCACCATGGAACGATATAGAGGCATTATAATATCTTTTGTTTTATTTTCCATTCCTTTCCTTATGATACCTAGCATTCTATTTACTCTCTTGGCTGCCGCTGCACACTGGGCCGAGGGTTTTAACATGTTATCCACGATGACGCCTAAATCTTTTTCCTGGGTGGTGGTTCCTAATGTGGAACCTTGCATTGTGTAACCATAGTTTGGGTTGATCTTTCCTAGGTGCATAACTTTGCACTTGTCCACATTAAATTTCATCTGCCATTTTGATGCCCAGTCTTCCAATTTATCAAGATCCTCTTGCAATTTTCCACAATCCTCTTTGGTTTTAACAACTTTAAATAGCTTTGTGTTATCTGCTAATTTGATAACCTCACTCGTTATTCCCTTTTCCAGGTCATTTATGAATATGTCAAAAAGCAGCGGACCCAGCACAGATCCCTGGGGTACACCACTATTCACCTTTCTCCATTGGGAAAATTGGCCATTTAGCCCTACACTCTGCTTTCTATCTTTTAACCAGTTCCTGATCCACAATAGTACACTGCCTCCTATCCCATGACTCTTTAGTTTTGCCAAAAGTCTCTGATGAGGGACCTTGTCAAAGGCTTTCTGAAAGTCCAGATACACTATATCAACCGACTCAGCTTTGTCCACAGATTAGTAAGACAAGATCTTCCTTGTCTAAAGTCATCTTGGCTGTCTCCCATTAGGCCATGACTATCTACATGCTGAGTAATTTTGTTCTTTATGATGGTTTCTACCATTTCTCCCGGTACTGACGTCAGGCTCACCGGTCTGTAGTTTCCCGGATCACCACTGGAACCCTTTTTAAAAATTGGCATTACATTGGCGCTCCTCCAATCTTCAGGTATTACAGATGATTTTAATGAAAATTCACAGATTGCTAATAGCAGGTATGCAATCTCATATTTCAGTTCTTTCAACACCCTTGGATGTATACCATCCGGCCCAGGTGATTTGCTACCCTTCAGTTTATCTAATAGTTGTAATACATCTTCCCGATGTATCGATATTTCCTTCAGTTCTTCCGCACCTTTAAATACCACTTCAGTCATGGGTAACATCCCTACATCTTCCTCAATAAAGACCGAAGCAAAGAATTCATTCAGTCTCTCCGCTATCGCCTTGCCACCTCTTAGTTCCCCTTTAACCCCTCTATCATCTAATGGACCAACTGACTCTCTCACAGGTTTTTTGCTATGACTGTACTTGAAAAAGTCTTTATTTCGCGTTTTTGCTTCCGCAGCAAGCTTCTTCTCAAATTCTCCTTTTGCCTGCCTTATCAATGCCTTGCATTTAACTTGCCAGTGCTTGTGCTGTTTCCAGTTTTCGTCATTTGGCTCTTTTTTCCATTTTCTGTAAGATGCTTTTTTGGCAACAACAGCCTCTCTGACCTCACCTTTAAACCATGCTGGCAGTTTTTTGGACTTCCTTCCACTTTTCTTAAAGCGTGGAATACAGCTGGTCTGGGCTTCCAAGATAGTATTTTTAAACACCACCCAAGCTTGATGTAAGTCTTTAATCTTTGCAATTGCTCCTTTTAGTTTTTTCTTAACTATTTTCCTCATTTTATCATAGTCTCCCTTTCGAAAGTTAAAAGGTAGTACTGTGGATTTCCTTACTATCCCTCCTCCACTAATTAAATCAGACGCGATCATGCTATGATCACTATTGCCAAGTGGCCCCAACACACTTATCTCTTGCACAAGATCTGGTGTTCCACTAAGGACTAGGTCTAATATGGCTTCCCCTCTGGTCGGTTCATGAACCAGCTACTCCAAAAAGCAGTCATTTATTTTTTCTAGGAACTTTATCTCCCTAGCATGTCCTGCCGTGACACTGACCCAGTCGATATCGGGGTAATTGAAATCACCCATTATTATTACTGCGCTGTAACTTTTGTTAGCTTCCTTGATTTCTTTGAGCATTTCATCATCCATTTGTTCATTCTGGCCAGGCAGTCGATGGTACACCCCCACTGCCATCGCCTTCCCCTTTTTACATGGAATTTCAATCAGCAAATTTTGTTTCCTGCAAAACTTTAATCCTTTCTGACTCAATGCCCTCTCTAAGATAGAGAGCAACCCCTCCACCAATTTGATCAGCTCTGTCATTACGATATAGTTTGTACCCAGGTATCACAGTGTCCCACTGGTTGTCCTCCTTTCACCATGTCTCTGATATTCCAATCATATCTAACCTCTCATGTAGTGCTGTATATTCTAACTCTCCCATCTTATTTTTTAGACTTCTAGCATTTGCATACAAGCATTTTAGAGACTGCATTTTATTTATATTAATCTGGCTATTGGTAGACATGGGTAATTTGGGATCTTTAAGCTCTGTCTGCTCCATATTCGAGGGCATTTGGGCTACTTTACTCTTTTTTGGAACCTCTCTGCTTTTCGTAGTATCCTTCAAGGATACATTCTTCTAAAGCATGTGCTCTTGGGCGACTGTCGGCTTTCCCCTATTATCTAGTTTAAAAGCTGCTCTATCTCCTTTTTAAAGGTTAATGCCAGCAGCCTGGTTCCATCCCAGTTAAGGTGAAGCCCATCCCTTCGGAAGAGCCCCTCCTTTCCCCAGAATGTTCCCCAGTTCCTAACAAATCCAAAACCCTCATCTCTGCACTATTGTCTCATCCACGCATTGAGACTCCGGAGCTCTGCCTGCCTTTTGGGTCCTGTGCGTGGAACGGGAAGCATTTCGGAGAACGCTACCCTGGAAGTTCTGGATTTCAACTTGCCCACCCCTGCACTAGCACACACCTGACCCAACCCAATGCACACTGACCTACCCATATATTGCGACGCTCCTGCCTGCGCCCTGGAGCTTACAGGCAGGAGTGGCCTTATTGTCCCTTTTAAGTATAGGTAGAACTGTTCCCTATGAATGCTGGGAACTGAAGTCCACTTCTATTTTCTTTAGGGAATAAATTGTAGTTGCGACCAAAGATGGTAAGGCTTTGCAAGAATATTTATTTGTATTGGGGATGTTCTCCAGCGCATCAAAATTCATAGATACAAACATAAAGGTGCAACTTTTAACATAAGCAGAAGTAAACAGGAACTCAGGAACAACTGAAATTGAATTAGCTTTAACTCAGCTTTTCATATTTAGAGGAGCTTAAACTCAGCATTGCCTCGAGTGGTAACTCAAGAATATTGCAGCCTCACATTAACAACTGTTCAGCTCACAGCGTGGCTTTAGAACACAGGTGCAAACAATTATGAACTCTCACGGCAAAGGCAGCAGAAATAGCAAACGTTCTGTATTCCTTTCATACAAACTTTCAAAGCTTCTTTATATTGCTATTCTCTACAACAAAAAGAGCAGTCCATGCTACAAGGATCAGTGGTTAAGGTAGGCAAATCATTTTCTACCTGCATGTACTCCTCTGAGTTAATAGAAGAAAACAAAAAAGCGGAGCCTGGACTGGTATAAAAAACCTTGTTTATTGCGCCCCAACGCGTTTCGGCCACCGGCCTTCTTCAGGGGGTCTTAGAGAACACACCTCAAAAATAGTAAACATAAACATAAAAGTTACAATCATAATATAAAAAAGATATTGTATTACATCAATAAATAAATAAATAGAATATTGATGAAATAATAAATAAAACCATAACTTACACATAGAGCATCTAAAGGACAAACTATTAATCCATAATAGTTAATTAAAAACAAAATAGATAAAAATATATTATAAAATACATATACACTGGAAGATAATGAATACCTTTTTAAAAAAGGGGGGGGGGGAAAAGAGAGAGACGAGGAGAAGCAAACAATAAATAAATACCTTAGTAGGAGCAAATTGAATGTTATCCCGGAATGAGCCTACGGGATACTGACGGCTGACAATGAACAAATAAATTATTAAATAAGTAAATAAATACTCACAAAGCAAATAAATACAATTCTAAAAGATCAATAATACATATTGACAAATGTATAACTAAATAATTAATTACATAAATAAATATACATATACATAAAAAAGTGTAAAAACCACATGTACTGTATAAAAAACATTTATAAAAATAACAATTATAAAAGTAAAACTATATACATGTGTAATAAAAACTTTTCATATATGAACACAACAAGGTACTTCAGGGAACACAAAAAAAGCAAGTAAAGAAGAAATCATCATAGAACCCATATAAAAACGCATATAAAAATAATATGAAAAACACATGTAAAACATGTGAGAATTGTATAAAGAAATTATAATAAAAACCTATTCCAAAAACAAATTGTAAAAAGGTGGAGACACTCTTAAATGTGCTTAAAAAGTGCATCAAAAAATTGTAATTTTAAAAATGCAGCTTATATAATGTGTTTGTTGTATTGCCAACAAATAGCTAAAAATATCAACCAGAAAACACAAAGTAGTAGAGGAAGATGGATGATTAGCCGAAATAATTCATGATAGAATTGAAGGTCACATCAAAAAAGTTATCTATTGTGACTTACATGTCATACTTATTGTACTGACAACTTATAACTAAAAATATGAACCGATTATGCTAAATGGAATAATGAGTAGAACAATAAAAAAACAATAAAAACAAAGTATTGAGTTAGACAAAGGATGAATATTTAAGAAATTTAAAAAACAAAACGGAAAATGAAATGTGGTGGCGAGCAGTACTCAACTATTTAAAAGGGAACCACAAACACCAGATCTATCACAAACTTATAAACCTCTCACGGGAACTTCTAATTGTGTTGTTTTGTATAAAACTTGCCAAGAACCTACGTTCAACTCCACTGCATTGTTGAGTGACACGATGGGCTGTGCTGAGAACGCCAAAAAAAGAAACGTTTTCCCGCTAGTGCAGGTTTAAAGGGCATGACTTAAACCGGCAAATAATCGCATAATTAAAAATACTCTGTTGGCACAATAACGGTAGATCAAACCGATGGCCATATTCAAGACATATGGGCTTACAGTCAGAGTATATGATTAGATTGCGTTATATTTAAAAATGTAAAAAGAACTAACCAAGAGACAGTCGCTTGTGCTATTGTACTGTTGGCTAATGGGGTCGGGCATATTGAAAGCGAACGCTCAAATGCTGACATGTTCCCGTAGTGCAAAGTGAAGGGGACTGAATAAGGAACAACAAATAAATATTAAATACATGTGTATTAAATGTAAAAAGGAGAAACTGCCGAGAACCAGCGTTCTGCTCTACAGCAGTAGGTTGTGCTGAAAACGGACGTCCAAAGGATGACGTTTGTACAGGTTAAAGGGCAAACATTTGAAGCGGCCAAAGATCGTACAAATAAATACTGAATAAAAATGCTCTATTGGCAAATTAGCTGTAAAGCAAGCACATAACCATCGTTAAAACATATGGACTCAAAATCAGAGTATGTCATTAAATTGTATTATCTTCAAAGAAAGTATAAAAGGAGCTTACCAAGAGCCAGCGTTCTGTGCTATTGCACTGTTAACTAACGGAGTAGGGCGTACTAGGAACGAACGCTTAAATACTAACATTTTCCCGCCGCTGCGGGTTAAAGGGCACTGAGTGAAAACAGCAAAAAAATATATATTAAATACCTAGAGAAATGTACTCCTTTTGTGAATTGTGTAACACACACATTGAAAATGAGCAAAACACAATAATGAAAAACATTTTATCAAATGGATGTCATCATTTTTACATCTATGCAAATGAGGGGAAACCGACTGAGAACAAATGATTGTATAATAGTATGAGAGAAAG